>CM031860.1:61442944-61472096 GCA_018697195.1 Certhia americana | reverse complement strand
AGATAGATAGATAGATAGATAGATAGATAGATAGATAGATAGATAGAGTTAAAGCTCAAGGTTTTACCCCACTTTAAGTGAAGAAAAAAGAAAAATGAGCAGAGAGAAGCAGACTATCCATAAAGAATGGAAAAGACCTCCAAGATCATCAAGTCCAACCTTCTGGGACACCACATATTTTCTGTATCAGAATCTTGACAAAAGGTTTCTAAAGAGTAAATAAATTCCTTTCTGCTCCTGAAGGGCCTTAGGCCTTGAAGTAGATGATGAATTTAATGTTCCATTAGTGTAATTTAGCATGGTGTCATCTGTGCCTCACAGACCTGGCAGTGGGGCACCAGGAGAAGCTGAACTGCCCCTCCTCTGGCTGAGACTCTCCAGTGACAGAATCCTCCAGACGACAGGGAACGATGGAATTCTCCCCGCATTTCACTCCTCTTTCAAATTCATAAGCCTGAAAATTCAATTAAAATTATCACTCGTGGTACATTGCTCTTACTGTCACAGACAGGACCTGTGTGAGGGTTTTTAATTAAGCAGCAAATGAATCCTGACATCACCCCTGCCCCAGCAGGATGCAGCCAGGTGTTTGCTATCGCTGCTGGAGGGGTTTGGTGTCCCTCCACTGTCCCAGCTCAGCCCCTTCACGTGGCTCATGTGAAGAAAGAGCCTGAGAGCCTGAAGGGGCAGGGAGAGAAGCAGGAGTGAGAGCAGTGTTTTGTTCCTAGAGGATTCAGCAGGGGATTCTGACACACGGAGGCTGCAGGGACTCTCCTGCACCAAGGCCAGCAGCTGAAGCTGGTTAAGTGTCTCCAGCTGTGAGCTGACTCCCACCGAGAGAAGAACCACAAAAGCCTTATCTAGGGCAGCCAAGTGTAAGGAAAGCACGCAGCCTGAAAGGCTGCCCATCGTTTCACTTCACCAGCAGTCACGACTGCTCCTTTTCAGACAGCTCAGTCTGCTTTGCTTTGCTTTACTTGCCAGCTGAAGCTGGAGTACACAGATCTGCGAGCTCAAACGCAGCAGGACTTTTTGTTGGCTCAGTTCTGTAGAAGGGAGAATGTTGTGAATATATCAGGTGAGTTGTTTTTAAAGGTCAGAGAAAAATTTGCAGAGATAAGAGTTACGTGCTCCCTCCTCTCCCCTAATCTAAAGGAAAACAAGATTTGCACTTGCCAACATCAAAAACGTGAGCTGCAGAAATAAAGGTAAAATTGCTCTACACCAGGTACTTCTCCCAGCACCAACCACCACTGGATGAGACTTGAATTCTCCCCCAGCCCTTAAATTCACTGTGCAGTAAGAAATGCAGCTAAAATCATTAAAAACTAGAAGTTCTTTTGTGTTTGATCCTTTTCTCTAAAGAACTACATTTATGCAAATCAAAGAACACCTGAAGCAGAAGCCTGGGGTGCAAACATTGCTTTTACCAGAAAGGTTTTGTCGCTTTTTCGCAGTGCATCAGGAAAAAATGCCCAAACCATCATACAACATTCTGAGGCTGGCATTTCCCATTGCAGCAAAGTTTTCTCCCTTCCTGTGGTTTAGTCAGGTAATCCTTACTAAACACTCAACAATTCCTTGCGGAATCTTGCATCTCCCATAAGTAAGAATGAGCATAATTTTATCAATTTATCTTAGTGCTTGAGTCACTCAAAAGATGACTAAAAATGCCTACTTTGAACTGAAAAGAAATTTGGAGCTTTTTTTTTTTTCAGCTTCTCTGAAATTATTTTGGGAAAGAACAAAGACAATATTTTAAAACAATTCAGCTCAGAACTGGTGCAGGAAATGAACTGTTTATGTAGCTTTATTTATAGCAAGCCTCTAAAAATAGTGGTACTTTCTTCCACATTCAGAAATAGGAGAATAGGACAATATCAATCTTTCAAACAAATGAGGGAGTGAAAGACCAACCCCAAAATTCCTTTACTTAAATAAAAGGCATCATAAATAACATGCTAGGAAGGAGGAGTCCAACAGGAAGAAAGGGAATGAAAAATTTTTGCTGTCTCACTGAAAACATCTATGAATCATATCCCAGACTTCCTTTTTTCCCTGAGTGCCTTACTTCAGCTGGATGAATCCACTCATAAAAGCCACACAGAATACAATCACAGAAGTCATGGCAAATATGCATAAAGGATCTACTCTCTGACCCAGAGAGGAGGGAGACCTGACTGCAGAACAGGTGTTGGCATCCTTGCCTGTATCTCAGGCTGTGTTTAGAGTCAGAATGCCTGTTTTGGAGGATTCACATATCAGTGAAGAGGTAAATCACCCATGCATGTCTCTCCACAACTATAAAGAGAGTTTAAGACGATTAGCTCAGTTCTGGATAAACATTGCCAGACCAATTCTACCCGAGGCGGGTTTCATATCCATGAACAAACCAAAATAGACCCCAACAAAATCACAGCATGTGCAGGTGAATCAACCCACGGAATATGATCTGTTCTCCTGCTCCACTGACCACTCTGAGCCCCCACATTCTGTTCTTCATCACTCTGCCCTTAGAATTCAATGTTCCTTTGTGTAACACCTGAACAGTTTTCTCTCTCTAGCCAACAGCATTCACATTCTGCTGGGGAGACCTTGGAGAGTTTTGCCTCTCTGTGTATTCAAATCGGGTTCTCTTTTTCTACAGAAAGTGTTGGGTTTTTTAAAGACATTTTTTTTCTGTATTAAACACTCAGAAAGAGTAAAATGTCACTGTGCCTCCTCTAGTTTGTCTTCAGGGCCAGGAAGAGACTGGGTAGAGCAGGGAGGAACCAACAATTTAACACCTCTTCTTCAGTATCTGCCTGTAATAACCCACTTACAGAAAAATGTTAACAGCATTTCCAGAAAGTTCAGGGAAAGGTAAACAAACAAAATACTGAGGGTTGGGAGATGAAAGCAAAATGTTTTCCTTACAAGAGATACCCATCAGATGTTCTCAGCCATTACTGCCTGTCTACTGCTTTTTTTTTTTCCTCTCCACAAGTACCTCGACAAAAAGAACAGGCTTTGTAACAATAAAACCCATCTTCCCAAAGGGGAAAAAAAACCCTAACAACAAAACAAATTGATACTCTGGAGAAATATGTTGTCAAAATCCATAGCACAGCTTTAAGATACAAATGTGAAGGTGCATCCTTTTGTGATCAGGAGTATATCACTCCTTTGTACTGTAAAGAGGCTGCATTTTTTGATCTCCAGAATGGCAGGAAAATAAAGCTAAGCAGAGAAATATGACCAGGCTCTGCCCTTAGATGCACTTGCCAGAGGTCCCAAGCAAGAGGGATTCTTCAAACTCAATTTTCTGAGACAGAGTAACAATGGTAACACTTGATAACCACACCAAAAAATTAACTGCTGTGCAAAAATACACTGTGGTATTGTGATATCATTTAAAAATCATTTTTTACTGACATTCCCTGGAAACAGAAATTAAAATAAGAAATAGACACATTCTTCTCAGTCTAAGGTGAACAAAATTCTAGAGTGGAACATCTTTTACTGATGCTTTTCATACAAAATTATTTGACCAGATTTTGTTCCCATGATGTCTGACAATCTCTCTTTTGTGGCTTAGTTGTTTCTGCACCTTGTAGGATTCTCCTGACATATTCATCACCTAGTGAGCAAATACCTGAAATGTTCGATGGAAAACAAAATCTGAGTTTTCACCAGGAATCAGCAAGCAGACAAGGCTCCAAACTACAGTGTAGGTTCATTATGAGTTTAGTGTGAAGTAAATAAAAGGCTTTTAAGCACTTCTGAATGATAATGAATTAATTCAATTTTTCATTTTTTTAAAACTGATATTTTTACCTTTCATTTTTTTAATCCAGAAAAAAAAAACTATATAGTGAGAGCTAACAAGAAACATGAGTGATTTGCACTGAGTGTAGGGGATAGACATTTTGAAAAACACACCCAAATTGACATTGTTTCAATTAGTTGAACTAGGTATACTAAACTAAGGCTAGGTGACAGAGTTCTTTTACAGAAAAGACACTTAATGAGATGGACTGAGCATCTTTTCTGTCTTGGTCTTAGACTTGATATATGATTTATTCCCAGCCTGCTTCCTTTTTTATGTTCATTAATGATACATAGCTTTGCACAGGGAATATGGCCTCAATGAAGGTCATTATGTGTCCACACTAAGGCAGGGTTTAGATTTGCTCATTCTGATATCAGAGATACATGTTTGCAATAATACAAAGGCATCCAATTAAAAACAGAAAAAAAATCTTCCAGGATTTTTACAAAGTGATTATATCTTTGAATTTCACAACCCTTAACACTTTCTGCTTTTTTTCCACCTAGAGAAATGCATAAGATAGGAAGGAAAATCCCCTCTGAGTGGAGAACACACTTGTGTTTGGGTTAGCTGGTGTCTATCAACTTATGTCTTAAATTAGGCATGCAGGTAGTCTAAGTTTGGCTGGAGAATTCCTTGTCATATCTATTTAAAATAGAGTTCCAGGTAAAAATTTCCATCAAAACATATTTTCTGCTTCATGAGAACTAGAAAAAGTGCTTAAACCCTAACTGGGTGTTTCAGTTCATCTTCTGCAAATACAAAGGCAGAGGTCTAAAATTAATAAAAAGCATTCAAAAAGAAAGGGTTAAAATTCAACTAGAATTATCAAAAAATACTTTTCTTTCTGATTTTCTTTTAATTTTCAGTGAACAGTGGTAACAGACCCTTTTAACCCTCTAAAGCATGAGGGTAAAATCATGGTTCACAGGACAGGGACTCCTCAGGGGAACTTCTGCCTCTCCAGGATGGGTTTCCAGGAACAGCCTTCTGAAATAACATCTATCCAGGCAAACTTAAGCTGCTCGGACATATTTTTGTATTTTCTATTGATGTCTCCCCCCTTTTCTTCCCTCCTTTCAGTACCTGTATTTCATGATTGGATTTTTTTTTTTTTTTAAGCTAATTTGTAGAAATAGGGAGTTTATATTCTCAAAACATGAGGATTAGCAAATGTTCTGTAAACACAAGCCACAGACTTTTTCCAAAATGTGGAATTAAAGCCTGTCTTTTGAAAAGAACTTTAATCTTGTGCTGAAAAGTACACACACAACACTTGAGGACCTCCTTGCCTCCCGAGGGAAGTTGTTGCCATGTTTTATTTCCCTCAGCTCTAGGAAACAAAATCTTTTTTCTGGCTGAACTCACTCCATCTGCCCCTACACATCCACATTTCATCTCCTTTTGCAAACCAAGAAAACTTCTACTACCAGATTTCTTTGTGTTAGCACTGTAGACATAACCTTGGCTTTTCCACTAGGAAAGCAATTTAGAATAGAATTTGTGTTCCTAAACACCCTGATTTACCATGCTGGGCTTAAGAAGGGTTGTGAGCAGTACCTGGATATTTAGATTTCCCCATGCTTTCACATATGTTCAGCCTGATGGGGAGCTTATACTGACACCATGTGAATACCTTTTCTTTTACAAGTGTATTCCTTATACTTACAAAATCAAGGATATTTGAGGTCAAGGACACTCTTCTGGTGGGGAAAAAATTCACCAACTTTATCCACTTTCAGGTAGTAGTTTTTAAAGAAAGTCTGAGGGACTCTCAGGGTAGGTACAGCTGCAGGAATGAAGCTGTAGGGACAGAAAACATCTTCATCAAGGAACCATCCCTCATGAATTTGTTATCAATACAAAATAATCCTAATGTGTATCAGACACTACAAAAAAAATCCTGTAATATCTAAACATATTTTATGGCCCATATGTGCATATATGAGTGTATAAACATAGAAATATATATATATATATTTACGTGCATTGTGGTCAAGCCACTTTATTGACTTCCACTCATGAAAAGACAAGAGGGTTTTTTTCACTTCTGATTCTTCTCACTGGCATCTATTTGCATCTCTAACACTCTGGTTTGTTCATAGAATGTAACACATTAGGATTAGATGATAAATTTGTACTCCAATCTTGGTGCTTGTAGTCATCACTTGCTGGAGAATCTCTGTACTGCCTTTACATCTCTAGGCCAGGTATAGAAAAGAGTCATTACCTGATGTAGATTTAATGGAAAATAAGTGAATTTCAGCACATGGGTGATTTCTGTGTGTGCAAAGGGGCCTGACTGTCAATCAGCAGCTCCACAGTATCAGCACTTGTTATCACAATTTACTATTAACACCACACATCAAACAAGAGCAAATAGACTTGTCTGGCTGAAACAGCACTAAGGTTGTGTCTGCTTGGCTGCTTTAAGGACAGAAATACTTCCAGAGTCTTCCTGTGTATTCAAATTGATTATAACTTACATAGGTTTGTTTTCATTTTCAGAGGTAGTGCTCAAGTCAGTGAGTGTATTTTTGCCCAAGGCATCCCATTTGTCAGGCCTTCGGTGACCTTTATGTTTTCAAATTAAGTCTCCTTGTAGCTCTTTTCAAGTTTACAATGGCATTCAGCTTAAATAAAGCAGAACAGTTTGCAAAATATCAGTTTCCATCTCACAAGCCCTGTGCCCTCCATCGTGACAAGTCAATTGATCTGGCAGCTTCAGTTCTCATGAAAGTGGAGATTTATATGGGTGATCAGGGGCACTTATGGCCTTTAGGTTACTAATGGCCAATAGAAAGAGACATTTTCTTCAGATGTAACAAAATGCATGCTTGGTTTTGGATCCCAGAGGTAATGGAAAAAAAAACAAGTTATTTCATTTATAAAGGCTATAGCAACTAAGTCTGTTAGTAAGGACAGATTTGAAGCCTTTATGATTATCTGTACCATTCTTTCACAAGGTCTATAAACGTCAGCTGTGACATGGAATTTGGTTTTTTCACTCACAGGCTGTAGTTTCTTTACATGTGAAGTAGTTGTTATTATGAGAACAATAAAGACACGTGTAATAAAGTGTTTTTATTGTTTAAATTTATTTAAACATTATTATAATGTTTATATAAAAACATAATATAAAAATTATTATAAAAAATATTAATTTCATTAAAAAAATTAATGAGGGGTTTTCTCCCTCATCTTTCTGTGGGAGTTCCTCAAACCCAGTTTGGGAGATATCCCACAATACTACACTCTCATTAGGACACAATGCCAAAGGAAAATGGCTTCTTATAAATCTCTTACTGCGTATTATGCGCAGAGAGGATGTTTTTCATAGGAGAAAGAGATATGAGCTTAAAAGATTTATTAATTAGTTTGGTTTTGTGCTCCAAGTGTGGACTAAAGTTTCTTTTGTTAAAGTGTCAGATGAGCAGAGAGTCTCTCTGCTCTGAGGGTAACACTCAGATCAGATCCTGCTTGGCTCATCTCCCTAAATACACACAATTCCCTGATGTTTTTTAACTGCCAGCATGAATGGGTGTCACAGAAATGGGTACCAAGGTGAAATTCTACATGATGAGATATTGCCACATCTCCTCCCTTTGACAAGGACACTTTTCCAGGGATGAGGATGGATTGACAGGCAGAAAGGAGGGGCAAGAACTGAAAGACAGACTGTTCCACATCTCCCAATTCCTGCATCTCTACATGCAGTCTGAAGGTTTGATTTTCCCTGCATTGAGGAGAGGTCTCACTGCAGCAGACCAAGGCAGCTTTGTGTGAGCTCTTGGCTTCTGTCTTTAGGCTGCTTCTCCATACCTGGAATAGCTCATTGAAAACAGCAGCTACTTCTTCATTATATTTGTCCATAAGATTTGTGGATTTATATCCTTATATCAGAGTGTTAATCTACTATAGGATAGGTATAATTTGCTACCCTGTTTATAATCCAATCAATCCTTGAAAATCAGCCTAACTCCAAACACCCAGACCCAGTTCTCCCTGAGAATCAGGAAGAACCTGAAGGCTTTTGTGGTAAAACCCAGGATTCATTCCCCCCTGGCATGACTGTGCTCAGCCTCACTCTAAAAGCTGTCAGAGGGAGATGGAAAAGCACAGAAGAAATGATGATGCTTCTGAGTTCCCCTGTGGGTCCTGTGGCTGTCTACAGCCATTCAACTTCTCCATTCATGCTCCACACCTCTATTTTAGAACACAAACCATAAATACAAATTAAATGACACTACGCTCGTCAGTCATACATGGGTGGATGCCCTTCCCCTCAGGTAACATATAAATTGCCTGCTCTGAAGAAAGGTGTTTAAGGTGAACTGGTTTTATTGCTTCTAACCACCTGCCATTATTGCACACCTCTTTTCATTTGAAAGCTATAAAAACATCCAGTTTTTCATGCATTCCAGACAAAACCTCTGGCTGGCCGAGCTGGCTGAAAGGAGCCATCTTTCAGTGTGACACTGTAATAGTGTCTTTTCATCTCAAACAAACAGCTTCTGCCATAGAACTGTTGTGAATTCATAATAACTTCTCTGTGCAAGACTAGAGTCCTTTCAATTCTGCACATCACTGCGGCTTGAACAGTGGATTCTTCAATGTCAGGATTCACAAAGTAACTCATAGATACAGTTGTCTAATAGATTTGGTGCATTCATTCCTCCTGTACATTATTCCCCCGAGATTTTAACAATAATTTATCATTGTTTTAGAGCAGGCTGGCTGACTGAGTTGGCAAAAACACACGTACCAATTTTTATATTTGTTCACAAATAAGCACTGTCAGATATGGAGATTTCTGAGAGTAAATGTTCACGCTGGTGACAACAAACGACATGTCAAATGTCTGGTATAACAAAATAGCACTTGAGGAAAGGGTCTCCTCTAATATTAATTTACAAATCCACTGTCTAGCAAACTGAGTGAGTCCATTTCTTTTGATTTCAGAAGATGGTTTCTTTTAAAACGCAAATTAGGAGGTCATACCCTTGTCATCACTTGCAGAAACAGACAAGATATTAAAGATCTGTCAATCTTTAGGAGTGTAAAATGCACTCTAAGGAGCATATTTTATTACACTTCTAATATAGAAAAGATGGTTTCATAATGGTTAATGCAGACGTGAAAACGGAAATTAAAGGAAATCCCCAGGAGATCACCACCCAGCATTGAAAATTTTGTCTGAGGCCAAGATTTAGTGTTTGTTAAATTAGTGAGAATATACATTATGATATATTCACCTGCTTTTATTCTCATTACAAATCACAGAGATTGCAGAATGGTTGATGTTGGGAGGGACCTCTGGAGGTCGTCTGGTCCACTGCCCTGCTCAAGACTGTGTCCAGACAGCTTCTGAGTATTTCCAAGGATGGAGACTCCACAGTCTCCTTTAAGGTATTATAAAATTAGTTCAGCCTGATTTCCAAGATACTTCACCAGCAAAAAAAAATTCTGAACATGTTGCTTTAAAGACTGCCAGCTCCTGTCTGTGCAGGGGTAGAAAGAGGCTCTCTATGCAGCTGAGAAAAAAAAGTTTCTGAGTTTTTTAATGTCGTGCAGCACTCTTCCCTGATTCGACCAAACCTTAATCCAAAGAGATTTTTTTTCTGCAAGAGTTATATGGAAGATTCTAATTTCTTGATATTTTATTGTCCTCATTCTGTTGATTCTGTGCAATTAAATATTGATTGCATAGAATTTAGGGATAATTCTTGCATTTTGCAATGTTTATAATTCCTTATTAATGCACAGATCATTAGTTATTTCAGGGAATCAGTAAATTTCTAATTGTTTTCTTCCATCTGTTGGGTCAGCAAACTTAAAACCCAAACATGGATGTGAAATATGCATTTTGGTTCGTGTTAGAATGGGTTTCTGTTGTAAAGAAACAGTCCCAGACTCTTATTTTGCCTGGGGCAGTGATCTTTATTTAACTACGTTGTTCAGCTTGGCAAGATATTACTGCTAAAAAGAAGATAAAGAAGACTCAGAAATAAAAACTAAAAAAAACAAAAAAAAAAAAAAAAAAAAAAAAAGCAAGAATTTTGAGTACCCTTTAATAAAAATAAAATTATAAGGATGACAGACTTAACACAATTGAAATGCTTATTCCCCTAAGAGTTTGATATGACCTAAGCATTGTTTTCACTCACTTGTTGCTCTGAACTCTCTCCTTACAGCACACATCCCAAAGTCCAGCTCATTCGTCTGTGCTCTGCTCCACTGACTCCATTTCCTTGTTTCCATGATGGGAATGTGCTTTAAAAATAGCTCTGTTTAGCCTTTAGCTAAGACAGCTTCAGATCACCACAACAGATGCTTTCCTGAGCCAATGAGGTGAATTCCCATCACATTTTTCAGCTGATGGCATTGTATTTCAGCTTCATTAAAGGAAGTTTAAGCAGCCCGAGAAAAGCCATTCCTGGGCTATTTCATGCTCCATATAATCTTCAGTGGGCTGTTTTTCACCAGCATTGAGGGAGAAGGTGAGAGGCAAAGGAGGCTTCTGTCACCACAGGTAGCAGGGAATGGGGATGCAGTCTACCAGAATTACATGGAGTCGTGCTAATAAGCCTGCAGGGAAACCCAAGCTCAAATAAATAAATTAATTTTGTGTGGAACAGTGACTTAAAACAGCCAAAGTGACTCTGTGTGGCAGAGAGGTTATGGTACAGTGGGAGCGAATTTAAACAGGCACAGTAAGTGCAAAAAATATTTAGAGAAAAAGAAGATTTGTGACTGAGTGCTTAGAAAAAAAAGAAAAAAGAAGCTGCAAGAGCCCCTCTAGCACTGTTGCTGCTGATGCTGCTTTAATTATCCTTCTGCTACATGGAAAGTTGAACTTTCCAGATGTTCCAAGCAATTTTAATGCCAACTTATTCTGAGACAGAACTGTGAGCCAGACACACACTAACAGGTATCAAACAAGGCTGTTTGGAAATAGAGAATACCACCAAAGAGCAGATAAAAGTGAACAAAACACCCCTGTTCCCCTCTGGGAACTCTGTTTTCTCCAGGTTTCTAACTGGTGCCTTTCTGAGCTGGAGGTGTTTGGCAGCATCCAGTAACTGCCCAGTGTTCCATCTTGTACTGGTTTGGACACCAAACACTTCTCAAAGAACTTTCATTCTTTTATCTAAAGATAGCCCAGCACAGAGCATCTCCAAGCATATGGGCTGCTAAGAGCAGCTAAAACGGGTGAAAAAACAAAAGCAAAAAAAAAGAAATCAAGATTTTCTTGATTTTCTACAGCACTTGCTTTGAGATCAGAGTTCAGTAGCTGATGCTTAGCTTTTTATTTTTGTATCTTCATAATAGAGGGGTTCTCTAGCGCTGATGCAAGAAAAAATATTCTGTGACTATTTAGCGTGATGTTAACAGAGGAGAAAAACTCTCCCAATATCATCTATGCCAACATCTTGATTTATTATCAAAAAAGACTTCCAGTCTTCACTTCATGACTTATCAGCAGATGAGTTTTCCCTCAGGTTTAGTTAGACCTGACATTTGGGAATAGCTCAGATTGATTAAATTCAATTTTTTTTTTCTGTGTAAATCAGAGACACTACAACCCTCAAATTTTAGGAAAGTTCAGCAAAAATCCCATTAATATTTAAGTCAGTGTTGCTTTCAACTCTTTTAACACCATCAAAAGTCAGGAAAACCTCTGGAAAAATAGACTAGGATGCTCTGGTATTTCTGATGTCCCATTGAAAGAGCAAAGAAATATAGACATATAGACATTTTTAGACATAAACTCTGCTCCAGGAAACGTTTGATTTCATGTAATAGAAATAAGTAATCCTAACCAGTGTTTCTCCTTTCTCCTTTTCTATTTTCTTATAAATCTTGCTGAGTTGATGGAAAGCAAGAACACTTCTCCAATTAGGGCACAAGTATTAATTACATATTGACAAGCATGTTTATTGGGAACAATTAACATTAAGACAGGAATATGATAAAGTCCTTTAAAAATCAGGAGTAGATTGTAGAAGATGAAGAGGAGGTGACCCTTCAGTTTTTCACAGTACAAAAACCAGCATAAAGTGTCAGGCTTCAAGTCCAAAATGCAATAGAGAAAATGTAATTCAGCTGTGGAATCAATGGACTAAAGTGCTCTGGAGGACAATGGATTCAAAAAAGGAGTTACATGTGTTCATGAAGGATAATTCATTAGGGTTATTAGGCTGATAAACAAATGAAATTATGCAAAAGCTCCTTTTCCTCTGAGTTTCTCCATGTGAAGTCATATATGCAAAGTGCTAGAATTTTATTGCAAAGTTAAATTAGGAAAAGTGGGAACAGGCAGAAATATGGGTTCTGCTATGGAAAGAGCAATGTGAATTCAAAGGGAAGTAAAATGAGGAATTTAAGAGAGGAAACCTTGGGGACAAGACTGAAAGGGTTGCCATGAAATTGTGACAGGACTCTGAATTTTAAGCACTGTTCAACACAGACTTGACGTTTTTCTGGCTCTTTGTATGCTTTGACCTAACAGAAGAGTGAGCAAGCTGTGTCAGTCTCTTGTCCCTGAAAGAATTTGCCCTGGGCAATTTTCTGAATATCTGTTAAATTGGAACTTGATTTACATAGAGGCTTCATATACAATTCAGAAAACAATACTCTAAATTTAACTCAAAGTTTCTCCTGAAGCTTATCTCATCCCTGCATATCACAAATTCCCCAATGTAAAAACCTTTATTCAGGACTCTGTTACCAGATCTCCTTCCCCCTTTTTTCTTAAACCACTCAAAAGTAGGGAACATTCAATGGTGGGTCTTTTGTTCTTCTCTTTTGTTCATATTTTTTTTTTAAGAGAAAGAATAATAATTATCAACTTAAAAGCAAACTGTAATGCATAGCAAGCTTCAGATACCCGCTTTTCCAAAAGGAAGTGACACAGCCCTTAACCTGTGACTTGCCTCAGGAAAACAAAAATTGTTATCTGGTTCTGTGATTTCAAACACCAGGACATGATATACAGCTCAGAAAACTCAAGGGACATATTTCAGAGTGCTGAAGAATATAGAATTTTGAGCATGTGAAGTATTCTGTCCCATTCTGGGCTCCCTAATATAAAAAATATATGGACATTATTATTAAGTTACAGAAAATATACCTATTTTACAGAATTCTAGTCTAGAAAAGAAATTGATTCACTGGCCTATACACAGTAAGTATCAGTTTCTCAACAGATTTTAATTAGTAGTCCTTCTTTAAGCCTTCTTCTAGGGCCTTTACAGTATGAACAAATCTGTCAGGCTAGGTAGCAAGGATTATAAACACTGAAGCAAGAAATGTTGGAGGAGAATGCTCTGCCTGTTGAATGAGTTCATGGGATCCACAGTGTCTTCCCTGTCCTGGCTCACCTTTTATTTTGGTACAGAGACTGAGAGGTACACAAATTTCTGTCTTGTCCATGTTTGCATCACCATCCATGATCTACAAGAAGGGCATCACACACATTTCTAAATGTAATAATGAGGTTTCTGTTTCAGAGTTAGTTCATATCTGTCTGGGACAGACTGGAATGTTGTAGCTACATTTGTAAGTTTCTGTCCATTAATACATACCTTCAAGTTTATCTACCATGGTCTTCAGCTTTGATTTCCCTTTCCAATTTGTTTTAAATCACATAAATTTTGTTTTTACCTCCTTGTCACTCCATTCACTCTTTCCTCTTTGCTGTCTACTCTGCTATCATCTGTCTCATCAGAAGTATATCCAATGCATCAGGACTCATATAAATTACCATAATCCAAATAAAAATAATGTTGACAGATAAACAATACACTAAACATATCCTGAACCATTCCTAGAATGCTCAAAACTTATAATAATATAAATCAACAGTAAAAAAATATGACCAGCCTCCTAGGACCCTTCAACACCAAAAGTCTGATATATATCTGTCCCTAAATTTTCCACCCAAGGGGAAGCAAGACAGAAGCAGCACTCCACACACTTTCTCTTTTCCCAGCACAATGAGTGGAACCCAAAATGATTTCTCTGCTGCCTTGGGCACTCAGATATTGTTAATCAGATCTCCTTCCTCCAAGCAAATATAAACATCTCGATAGCTTGTGTGTGTTATGAAGGCAAATATTCCAGAGCTTTCCCACTCCTTCTGCAGGAATACCAGACTGCTTAAATAAGAAATGGCACAAGAATCTTTTCCAGGCTCTCTCCCTGCAGCCAATGATTCCTCCTCTCCTGCTGTGTTCAGTTTAGAAACCACCCTCCCATTTCTGTGTGCATGACAGAACTTAAATGGACAAGCACAGAGCACAAAGCAGTTAAGCTGTGTCTAATCTCAGCAAAGATTTGGCAAATAGATCACGTGCAAAGAGGCTTACTAGTACATTCTGAACAGGCTTAGGTGACAGAGTTCCACATATAGAGTGTTTGTGAAGGAAAAGACAAAAAGGCAACAGAACCTTCATTCCCCTCAGCAATGACTAGCCCTACAAAGAGAAATAAATCCCTTTGAATAGACTGCACAGAACTCAGAGTAACTGAGAGGAAAAAAGTTCCTCAACTCAAATAAATAAATGTCATCCCCACATTTCCCAGAGACTGCAACAGACGTTTTCAAGAGTAGCTAATTGTCTTTGGCCAAGACTTAATTCAATAATGTTGGAAGCCTGAGGGGAATTCCTGGTGCTAGCAAATTAAGATCTTGGTAATTAGCAATGACTGGGCAAACCACCCTCTGTGATCACTGAAAATGCCTCCTACAGGAGCCCAGTCCTCCCCAACGAGCAGCGCCAGGAGGAAATATGGTTCAATAGCATCTTGTCGTGGAATTGCTTTGTTACATAAAGTCTAAGGCCTTGAGCAGTCCCCAAACATATGGTGTGGAGAACCTTGCTTGGAGTCTCATTTCCCCCTTATATCCCATGCCTTGATAACTGCAGCTGTCAGGCTGGCCCAGGTCCAGCATGGCCAGGGCAGAATTCTCCCAGGGTGAGTTAATTGCAAGGCTCACAGTGCAGTCCCAGCTCTGAATGGGGTCTCCAGACCACATCCCCCCTTGGTTCTGGAACTTTCTTAGGCATCTCTTGCAGCTATGGGAGTAGCAGTGCCAGCACAGATGAAAACAACTGGACTTCTCAAACTTTTCAGCCTGTAGTAAAGCCAGGTGATGAAGCAGCTCATAAAAACCTGCCAGATGCATCTGGCTCAGTGATAATGTTGTCAATACACCACTGAAGTAAATAAGACTGAAGCTCCTGCTTGGCTGTGCAGAGCACAGGGATAATGGCATGAAACTTAAAGAACCCATCTGTTTTGTGAAGAGAAAACTTCAAAGTGTTTCCTGTTCATCCCCCCACCCCCCCCGTGAAATTCTTAATAATTAATGGAGTTGACTCTGAAAAATGTAAAAATCTTTATCAGACAAATGGGACTTCAAAGCTGCAAAACATTAGTACATTAGTAAATAAAGTCAATTTAAGTCAAAATCTTTCTCCAAAATAAAATTCTTTTTGATAATAACAGATCACATTTCAACCCATCACATCTAATTGCAGAATGGTGATTTATAATCAGAAACATTTTCCTTTCTGTATTACCTCCTCCTTAGCCTGAAGAGATGTTATATATATGAATATATTATTTATCATTTCTAAGTATATTTCTGTATATAGAAATACATTTTTTTTATGTATTGTATTTGTCCAGGTGCCTACTGATGTGCTTATCTCCTTAAAAGCATCCAGTTTCACTTAAATTATTACCTCCAGGATCCCTATTTTTTATCCATTTCCAGGGAAATAGTCAAAACTTTATATCCAGAGAACCTGTGCAGCATCCCAGTCTCACACTTTCTTCCTCAGGAATTACACAGTCCCCTTTGACAGGCTGAGGTGTGGTTTTGGTTCTAGCCTAGAACGTGAGTTCAGGAAGCCTACATGCCATTCTTTGCATTGCAACTTTCAACCACTCTCTGTAAATCCCTCAGGATTTCTGATTTGGAGGGAATTCTCATGTCTTTTTAATACACACAAGGGTTTCTATACTCAGAAGGTTACAGACCATATTGTGGTGTCACTGTAAGACATGGAATAAAATGCTGGGTTTATTTTGTAACCAAGCCACAAACATTTCTTTATGGTAAAGATTGGGGACAGGTTCTCCAGAAGATACAAAAGGGAGAATATTTTATTCTCTGCTTGATTTCTCATGAAATGACTTACCCAAAGTCACATAAAAGATTTGCAGTGCCTCAGTCGTCCCATTCCCATTATAAGCATGATCTAGGGGGCTCCCTGTTCCCAGTGTTTTTCTGCAGTGTTCCTTTCAGTCCTCATTTGTAAGGCACTATATTGCATTATGTTGCATCACAGAGCATAACTGTATTGTGAACAACAAACAATTTTCAGTAACATCATCTTGTTAGTCATTTTTAATCTCCTTAGGCACACCTGGTTTTGAGCCTCCTGTTGAATAACCTGATTTGCTTGTATGTATCAAAAATAAAAAGATTTTTAAGAAGTCTTACGTGAAGTTCAGGAGCAGAACTGGAAACAGCCTGTTAAAATGAATGATTTGTGATAAACAGAAGAATGGGACAAATGAACCATTTTATCAGCTCCCACTGTAGTCAGGTCTACTCCAATTTTCAAAGGCATTCAGCATAATTGCTCACTGTTGTGTGAAATCTCTCCAGTGAAACAACTTTAGTATTGTCTGCCCTCTATTACTGATACAGGTGTTATCCCACACACAGGACATCAAAATGTGTGAATCCTGGAAATGAGCAAGAGGTCCCTGTGGGCTTGTAAGTCAAATGAGAGATGTCCTTGGTCACTGTGGAGCAGAAGAGCAGATAAAACCAGACACAGGTTCTGTGTGGCTTTGTGAGCAGAAGCAAAAGGTGGTGATGCAGACATCCAGCATTTCATTAGTGGCTTTCTCAATCAGTCTAATGACTGCTCTGAACTAAAGATCTCAAAGATTGCAAATCCAATGAGTGAATTAATACCCTACACTGAACAGCAGACTGGAGTTTGATTCCTTCTGGATCCTTTTTGTCTGGACCTGCAGCAACATTTGAACTTTGGGAATACAAAATGAATTCTGGGTCTGCTGAAAAGAATGGCAGCAATACCACTGACCTCAGCCAGCAAATACACAGAGAAGTTCTGGTTTCCCTGTTTGGCTGATGCACAGTCTAAGTTCCAGTAAAATACCAAGCAATGGTAAGTTAAGGCACAACAGCAGACATAAAATCCATAAAGCTGTTTGCATTTATAATATTTTGGATGTTGCTGTTATGTCCTTGCATTAGGTCTGGCTGGGACAGAGTTAATTCTTTTCCTAACAGCCCATATGGTGCTGTGCTTTGGGTTTGTGACTAAAACAGTGCTGATATCACACCCGTGGTTTAGCTACTGCCAAACAGTGCTCACACAGCCTTCCAGATCTTCTCTGTTTCTCAGTCTGTCCCCTCAGCAAGCGGGCTGGGGGTGGGTAGGAGGCTGGGAGGGGACACAGAGGAGAGAGCTGACCCATGCTGATCAAGGGGTGTTGCATGCCATAAAACATCATGCTCAGCAACAGCACTGGGGAAACCTTTCCAAAAGAGTCACTGTTCGGAGACCTGCTGGGCATCAGTCAGCTGGTGGGAAGTGGTGAGTGTCTGTCTTTGCATCACCTATTCTTTTTGTCTTTATTTCAACCCCAAGCTGTTTTTTCTTCTCTTCTGATTCTCTTCCCTGCTTCAGAGGGCAATGAGCAAGGAAGGAGCTGGTGGGTGCTTGATTGTGTGACAGAACCCACCACAGTTCTAGAGCCCCAAACTCAGCTCCTCTAATAATATTTCAAGAATAATAAAAGCACAAAAATCCATCCCAGGCAATTCTATACCAAAATGACCGCTGACAGGAGCAAGTAACAAAGCTTGAGTGGTTATAGAAAGCTCATTTTAGGGCAACACTGGAGCTCTGTAAGATCAGTGACCCTGTCTTCAACATTGTATCTCAGTAGGTGCAGATAACACGATGGAAGAAATCCATACATGTGTGGGACAGTCCCCAAAAATATCCTCTCTTTAAAATGTCCCAGCATAAAGAACAGAAAGTCAATACAGGGAACAATGCATTTTTGTTCCCTTCCTGGCAGAAGCTAAAACACAATCTTCAAAGAACAGAAATGCCAACACAATCTTTATGCTTGTACACAATTATTTTGTAGAGTGGTTTTAGAAGAGTGTAGTGGATGTAGGTGTGCAGCTCCTGACAGATTTTTGCCCCTTAATGCTCCAAATTGCAGCACTCAGAAGATGCACTCTATAAACATCACAAAATACCTGTTACTGTGCCTTATAGAAGTGTGCTCTCTCGTGACCTGGCTGTTCATTGTGGCAACTGGATGAGACAGAGGGGAAATAATTTTGTATTTCAAAGCTTTTCTTGCTTCATGTCAGAAATACACACAGAGAAAAATATCTCCTCTGGGCACTACAGAAGCTAAGCAGCACTTGAAAGTTGGGAATATAGCAGTCAGTTCTCTTCCCTGGGCCAGAGCATGAGAAGATTCCAACCACTGCTGTGCCCCAGACACCACAGCACCGTGAGCATCATCTCCTCCCCTGTGCTGGTACAAGCGCTGTGTATCCAGCCCGTGGGCACCTCACTGCTGTCACAGCACCAGCAACAGCTCCTCAGCAGTGCTCTGGTGACAGCCACGCCTGGGAGTTTGCCTCACACTGACCAACAGCACCTTTTAAAGGACCCCCTTAAAGCCAGGGGTCACTGGGAGAGCATTGGCACCAAAGTCAGCCCTGGCACAGACACCTGTCCACCCACCTACGGGCTCTTCACACAAAAGTGATGCCAAAGATCATTCTTCCCTCCACAATATAAATATCAGGCAGCTGGAAAGCCAACAGGAAAATGTGATTGCTTTTGGTGAGTAGTGCAGACCTGAGAGGCCATAAAACTGAGTTGGCTAAGCTGATACTTTATGGTTTTCATCACAATCACAAAATCAATTCTTTTTAAAATTTCTTTACTTTTTAGCAGCAAATACTGAGTCCTTGAACTGTGGTTGGTTCTGAAACTTTCTTCTCCATCTCTCATTCTGAGTTCCTGCCTAGCAACTTTCTTGGCATTTAGCTATACAGTGAAATCAGATGCATATGAAAAAATACTTCATTTTGCCAGTTTCAAACATGCTATTTTTCAGTTTCATTCAATAGCATCTCTTTCATGTTGTGAACCACGGAGGACCTAAATTCCAAATTCCATCTCTGGATTATTCATTATTTTATATGCTGTTATCAGGGCTTTTCTTATTCAATCTTAAGAGCAAACAAATCCCATCTGTTCTGTTTCTCTCCACATTCATCATTTCAGAGTTTGCACTGTTAAACTTTATAGGAAGAAAAGTCTTTTTTTCTCCCTCCTGTCTGGAAGAGTAGGAAGCACCACACGTTCAAGATGTTCGGCTCTGGAGAATGATCCAAAGAAATAATTTTTTAGGACTGTCTTTACCTGTCAAAGTGAATGCCATTAACCTCTTGTGATAGGCAGACTAAGAAATGCACACTGCATTTGTCAGAATTCTCACAGAAGTCTTCTGTTTATAAAAAAAATATATCTTCTGGGTGAGGTTGGGTTTTTGGTTTCTACTGTGTTTGGGGGGGGGGGGGGTGTTGTGGGATTTTTTTTTTTGTTAAGTTTTTTTACTCTTTCTCAACTCTCCCAAACTCTCTTCCTTGAGTGTTTTATTTACCTTTTATAAAAATGAATCAGCTGATGAGCACAAGGCAATGTGAAATATCTGATTCTGTATCATCTGTGGATTGTGTCATTCCCTGAGCCCAAATTCAGAATATTGTTTAGAAGATAGTGGCTCTTGAATTCAGATCAGATCAAATTTTGGCAGCCCTGCTGAACTTCAGGGGAAAAAAAATAGTCTAATCAAGATTTCAAAGTACTTTTTCACTATCCAACAAAGATTTTTAAAGCATTTTTAAGTCAAAGCACTTAGACAAAAAACAGCTTCTGAAACTAAGGCAATGCATGTTTCTTCCTTCATATCCTGATCCTGGCAAACTAAGGAACACATTGACTGGACTTCGGAAATTGGCAGTCTACACCAAAATTCAGGTGCCCTTCCCAGCTGCTGCTTTAGGTATGTCACAGATTTTGGAATTCTGAAGCAGGACTCTGCCTCTGGATGCCTAAATCCAGCTAAAAAGAATGTTGAATCTCAGTATCCCTCCATCCCTTATATCTGACACAATTCTTCCTGGGATTGGAATATCATTCATTTATCACCCTTCCAAAGGCATCATCTGAAGATTCATGGGACAGTCCCAGCAGCATTGACAGCAGAGAGCTGAGGAGACAAGGATCCCTGGGAGCTGCTTCAGTTTGGGGATGACTGTGGCTTCCCAAAAGTCCCCAGCAGCCCTTTGGACAGGGCATAGGGCCAGGTATGGAGTGAGATTCCTCAGGTATTTCAGTCACAGAGCTGACAGGATCAACTCTGACAGTTTACCTGCTTCAGAATCCTGGATTGTGCTTAAATGGTGGCTCACTTCTCACAGGCAGATTGCTCCATTCTGTAAGAGTGAAGGACTAATTACACTGATATCTGGAAATTGAAGGGTAATTCAGAGTGAAGAACAGTAGAGGAGCTGATACAAAGTCTGTGTGAATTGATACCTGGACATTTACCTAACAAATTCTCTGAACAGAACTGGAATATCCTGTACAGCTATAAAGATAAAACCTTCTTCTTCCTAAGTGTGTGAGCTTGCTCCCCTCTGGAGTGGCATGCCCTATATGAATTATTCCAGCTCAAAGCCTAAAACACAACTTTCATTTTTGCAGAGATGCTTTTGTAAACTGCTTAGATCAAAGAAGATTTTCATGCTGGGTTTTCCCTTTAATTGAGCAGACAAAGCATATACTAATTAGCTGATCTAACATAATAGAAATGATCCTAATCTTCTGACATTTTGCACAGATGAATCAATTTTGAGCAAACCCAACTGAGAAGTAGAGAAGAATGATATAGAGGGGGCTAGAATGGGATAAGTCCTTGGTATGTACAAATATATAAGACAAAATAAAACTGCTTGTAACTTCATGTACCTGTGTCTTTAGAGTTTCAAATGTATAAATAGATGGGGACAGAATATGGCTTTCCCTAAACAATATAGAGAAGAAAAAAATGCTATTCCTGTAGAATCTTTACCACCTATTCAGAAGATTTCTCCACTCCAAGAAGCAGTGTAAAAACAGCGTTTGCTATTTAATGTGTCTATTTATTTGCTATGTTTGTACATACAGAATTTAAGCTAATAGATTTGATATATCTGTGAGTGCAAAGTGCAACTACTTCAAATTAGTTTGATCAAAGATCAGACATTAGGCTGATAAAAATCCAATGGTTTCTGGAAGAGGCTGGGGAAGCAAAGATAATAATGTCCTCAGAGACCAGCACCTTGCAGCCTTTTTTAGGGCCATTTACATGTAAATAAGGTTTTTATAAGCTCTCATAGATGATAGCAGAATCTGAATTTGGAATATTGTTCTCAAATAAGTGGTAGGATTTGCATTTCTGCCTCAGCTTTTTCAAACTGTTTATTTAGTATTGTTTGCATTGCACCTCCTGCTGAGATCAATATCTTCTTGTGCTTAGACGCTGTACAACTGCTCAGACCAAGGAGCCTGATTACACGGAGTCTATAATCTAAATTGCAAACGTCCACGCCATTATTCGGTAGTGTGGAAGAGGCAAAAACTATTTTTGCTCCCTGGTGACACACTGCAGGAATCAGATTTATATCTCTGCCAGGTTTTAAAAGGAAAGGAATGCTAATGGATGGTTTGCATTCCTGGATTGGTTCTGCTCAAAACTTGCTAGCACAGGTAGGTGCTCAGTTTGCTTAGCCATAAAATTTTACTTAATAAAAATAGAAAATATATGGAAGGAAACAGGAAAGAGCCTGGTTCAAAAGGATTCAGAAGACAAGTGGTAGACAAGCCTCTGCCCAAGTTATGTCTTGCCAGAATTCTTATCTTCACAGCTCCTTCCTGAGGTGTCCTTAATCTGACAGACACCCCCTCCACTCCACCCCCAGCATCTCTCACCTGTGCTGGGATAATTGTCTGGTCTAAAACACCCTTGGGAGTGGACCCCTCACTCCCAGGGAGAAGAGTGAGAGCCTCAATTGCAATGATGCACTTGGCTTTCACCCTGCATTTATTTTTTGTTTGTTTTCTGAACAATGACTTTATGATCGTTTCAATTACAACAGGCTCCAAAAAGCTGAGTTGGATTCTTGTCTCTGATCCACCTTTGGACAAGTTAGTGGAACATAGATTTTTAAAACTCTTTGAAAGACATTTAATTTCCTAAATTCAGCTGGAGTGAGAAGAAATAAACACCTAAATATGTTTTAAGGTTCTGAGTCCAAACAACACACACACAACGCAAGGGGTTTGGAAGGTTCTCAGGAATTGTTTATAAGTTTCCTTTGAAACAAGAAGTTATTAGTCTTTCTTACTTACATGAGAATCTTTTTCAGGTTATTCAGGATGAAATAAAACCTTCTGAAACTTCATCCCTGAAATAATTAAAAAATTATTTTTTTTTTTCAGATCAGAAATCATATTTGTCAGTATCAACGCAAACCACACTTAAAAAAATTGGGAGACACTGCTTTTTTGGAAAAGAAGTTAAGACAAAAGTTTTTTATTTACAGGAGAATCAAGAAGAGGAAGAGAGAGAAAAGGAGTCTTTTCCCAACTCTGACTGTGTTTCTGCCAGGTATAATCACCTGGAGTGAAAGGCTGTTTCTCAGCACATTGGTGGGTACCTGAGGAACAACACCAAATTTTTATGATGCCCCTTCTCTTCTTAATCTTGCTTTGTTTTGTCTACAACAAAGATATCTTTGGGAGAAGTTGATGGATTTGGGAGGCAGAGGGGAAAAGTTAAAAGATTTTGAGTAGGGTTTTTTTCAGGGGTGGCAGGTTGCTTTGGGGTTTTGTGGTATTTGTTTTGAGTTTTTTGTTTTGTTTTGTTTTTTCAAAGGCTCTCACTGGAACATGACTGAACAGCATATCAAATTGCAAATGGGACATGGGAATTGGCTGCAAACCTCTGTGCTTGCCAATGTAAAGGAATATAGATGGGCACAGAGAATTTAGCAATACTCCAGCCCTGTACCCACACAAACTGTCATCCAAGCTCCATCCAGAGAGGGATCAATTCCCAATTCTTTTTGCTCCATCTTTTTCAAAAACTAAACTCAGAATGTTTAAATAACAATCAGCAAAGAAACTTCATCTGAGCAAATAATTTGAGCCACTGACTTCCATTTGGCATTTCAGCTGAGTTTTGGCAACTCATCCTTTGGCAGAGCTTGCAAATTCAGCACATAGCCAGGCACAGGCACCCCTGGGACTAACTCTAAGCATTAGTTTTGCATTGCTTTTTCATTGTTCGAGCTATTTTCCTACTTTATACTTTGCCTTTAACCTGTATATTTCCCAAGCTGTGTTTGGAAGTAAATTAGCACAATATAAATCCCCTCCCACAAGCACAAAAGAATACCCAGACAGAAGCACCCAGGAAAGTGCTTCAAACGATGCAGCAGTAGTGAAACACTTCATAATTTCAGCTGTGTTGTTCTTTTCAAAACAGTGTCTTCACACATCTCTTTTTATCACACATTTATCAAGCACCGTGTATAAAATGATCAGAACATTTCCACAGGTGAGGTAAGGTGAGGCAGCCGGACTGAAATCCCAAAAGGGCACATTTCACTCAGTTCACTCAGCACCAGTAACATTTCTGAGAGGGAAGTGCTCCCAGCCACTTCACACACTGCTTTAGAGCTGTTCCCATTTGCACCTTTCCGAAGGGAAAGCCAGGATGCTGTACAGCCAATCTGATACACGAGCCTGCTAAAGTGTGTGATGAAAAGACCCACTCCTCACTCTAAAAAATCCTCAATTACAGTTCTGAGAAAATCATTAATTGCCCTGCAATTACATATCCAGGTGGCTTAAGTTAGCTATACAGTTTAAGTAATTAATGTGTGAGAAATCTAACAAGAGAATTAATTTTATCAGTACGTTTACCTGCTCTCTGATTAAATTTATTTTCTGCAGTATTCCCCCAGCATATGACTGCTCAGTTGGAAGGCCCATCTATGCCAGCAACTTCTCTCAATAGTTTTTTACCATTGGTCACTGGGGAAAAAAAATACAAACATACATACATACATACATACATACATATATATATATACATGCCGAGTAGACATTATATTTTCCCCATCACTGCTACTGTCTCAGCCCACAAATATTTGTAGCTCAGAGCCAGGGTTATATTTTATACAAGTAACAGTTCTCAGTGTTTTCCCTTTAACTAGTTTGTCTACTTTCTGCTTCAACATTTTACTTTTTAAACCTGATTATCCACATTTTCTGATAAGGAGGTCTCCATCTTATCTTCACAATGTACCTTAATAATTTCTTCCTTTCTTAAATCTCATTTCTAGATAGCTTTCCATCAGCTTCAGCCCCCCAGATTAAGTTGGAGGTGGGTGCAGTGTTCTCCAGTTGAACATCAGCCATTGCCTACTCACAAAGGAGAAAGATATTCTTTCTACTTGAAAGGTTTTGATTTGTGGAAATGAATAGCTGCTTTACAAGAGAGAAATAACTAATTTTCAGAAATTACCTGAGCCTTTACAGATCCAACAGTGCAGGAATTTAACTTCATTTTAACCTGCCTTTCTGTATCACAGGAGGATTTACCACTGCCAGGAGATTTTCTTTATCCTTCTCTCTAATCTCCTTTGTAGAGGTCCCACACCATCCTCAGTGTATCCCTGGGCTTCTCTCTCCTCAAGCTATAAAAATTCCCCTGAATTTGGCTGTTCCTGTAATTTAGCAATGGGTGAAAGGCAGTGTGTTCAAGCTTTTGAGCTTAAGGGCAGCAACAGAGGAGGAGCTTGGATAAATTCGTTAGATGCAATGACCACTATGGGCTGCACCCATCCCCTCCTCAAAATAAAGAAATGAAGGTAGGAGTCGAGCTGCAAGAGGAGGGTTACACAGTTTGCCACATGGAATGGGCAAAGTGTGAATAAACTCTTTACAAAAGTAGCATTTGCAAGCTCACAGTGCAACCTGCTGGTGTTTCTCACTGGTGTCCAAAGTGGCTGAACTGGGGTACAGGAGCAACCACCTAAGGGACCCCACTGCATATTTTTGCCTCCAAGAAAATTATATCTATCCTTCTCCAGCATCAAATGAGAGGCACATAAATTCAGAATTATGCCAGGATTGCAGAAACAAGTCTTAAAAACCATTAAAGAAAAAATTATTTCGCCAGGGATATATCCCTGTGGAAACAGACAGGTTTTCTCTTTGCTCTGGAATATCCGTGTGTGCTCTGAGTCCAAACCAGAAAGATGATGTTGGTCACTGTGACTGCAAAAATCTATATTAACACCTATATCAGCACCTGCTGGTTTGCTTTTGGGATGGATCACACGGTTTTGGAATTGAGTGTACAACCTCTAAAATAAGGAGAGCCTCAAGAAGAATGGCAGACTTGACCAGAACCACCAGGAAAACACCTGCTGGCACTTCAGGAGGTCTGCTGGACCTGTCAGAGGGAACTGTGGGGGAAGTAAATAAAGAGAACACATGCTTGTAATGATAACAGAGTAGTGGGTGAAATATGGAAATTCTCTATTTTCAAACAAAAGATAAGTCCCAGAATAGATGGAGTCACATAGGGAATACAAAGTCTGAGATCTCATTCAGGTGGCAAGAAGGGAATCAAGTCCACA
Organism: Certhia americana; assembly: GCA_018697195.1. Classification (NCBI taxonomy): domain Eukaryota; kingdom Metazoa; phylum Chordata; class Aves; order Passeriformes; family Certhiidae; genus Certhia; species Certhia americana. Next base: position 61,446,438 of record CM031860.1, on the reverse strand, counting down.
GAGTACATCTTGCAACAGAAGTGCTGGAGGACTAAGTAATAGAAGGGAGCAGCTGTGGAGCCTCATGTGCTTGCATTTAAATTTTTCCCTTAAATAATTTCAATGTCCTAGTCATGCTGGAAATTTGGGAGCAGAAAAGCATTCCAATGCCAGTCTACAAATTTCAGAAAGGAGCAAGCAGGCTTTGCCAGGGTTGGGGTGAGGGAATAAAGCCATATGCTAAAGCAACCTTGGATCTAAACCAACATTACCTGCACAAGCAGCATCCAGCCAGGACAATAACACTTCATAAAATGTGTTATGTAAGAAATCACACAGAAAATGACAGCTGGAAATGCAGCTGGGACTTTATTAATCCATCTTCAGGTGAGGAAAAAACGTTCCAGGACATAACCCAAGCAGTTCATGAACAACACAAAGGGATGGCTAGGGAACCCAAAAGAGAAGATACAACCCTTTAAAGGGTTTTAAAGTTGTACAGGATTTAGCCCAAGGGTATTCAGCTGAAGAAAATGTACCACAGTTTGGTCTCAGTGAAGTCTTATGTTACAGCAACACACTCCCAGGGGAGTACACAAAGTACAAGAAAACCACAGGATTTAGGTTCATCTTCAAAAACAGGAGCTGCAGAAAGAAACAGAAAGCCCTGAAAAAGCAGTTCAGGCTATACAAGAGAATAAAAACCTTGGAGGTGACACTCAACAGAGTTGGCACGTAGGTCTGAACACAAGGTCTGGCCTAGAAACAAAGCAAAAAATGTTATTATATGTGAGATTATCTGTAAAAAGCAAAGGTACCCAAAGAAGAAACAAAGAGCAGTCAAATTCAAAGAAAGATTCAGTCAAATTCTGGAAGATTAAATGTGAAAATACAGTAATGGAGTGCCCCCAAAAGGAGCCAGAGTAAAAAATGAAAAAAGTATTAAAAAAAAAAAAACCAAGGATTTTTTGGTTTTTTTTTTTTTTTTTTTTTTTTTTTTTTTTTTAACAGCATATTTCTTCAAATACATCAGAAAATGCACTACTGCCACAAGGTCCACAGCATCAAATGCTGGGAGGTCTTTTCATGGTATAACCCCAGCTGGCAACTAAGAACCATGGAGCTGCTTATTCACCCTCCCTCCCAGCAGAATGGGGGAAAGAAAAAACCCTGAGGTAAAAAAAAGCTTATAATTGAAATAAAATCAGATAATAAAATAAAATAAAATAAAATAAAATAAAATAAAATAAAATAAAATACATGGTAATTAACAGGAAAATTACAAAAAGAAAGAAAAAGAAATGAAAAACCAAAACCATTTCAGTGTTGCCAACAGTGTTTTCACTACAAATCCAAAACATGGCCCCTAAGATTAAAAAAATTAATTCAATATCAACCGTAACCAACAGAGGATCAAAAATGTAAAATTCACAAAAAGATGTGAAAATAAAGAAAATCTTTATATTAGCATTCACTGCAGGACAAGGTGCAAAGAATTCAAAGTTCTCACTCTTTCTGAAACTTTTGAAGTGTCTTCAAAAGATCTAATGAATAGATTGGCAACTTGAATGGTAACAAATCTCTAGAATTGTTAGAAGCAACCATCATGAAATGCACAGAAAATTATAGCTATTCACCAAGAAATCCTCAAAAAAGCTCAGGGAGGAACAAGGTGTTTTGCTACAATTACCAGGGAGTAGTTTCTTTCTTTTTACTAGACAACTTAGAAAAGAGAAAAAACAATATCGAGAAAAAATAAATCTGAAAAAGTTTTGAAGTGACACTTAAGGAATAAGTGAAATTACTGGAAACTGTAGGAAGGAATAGGTCAAGTGGACCTTTGTTTAAATGTGATACACTTTGAAACAGTCACCGTGGCATTTGCAAATTGAAATTCTGCCCTACAAACCTTTTGGAGTTTCTTAAATGGGACCAGCAAATTTGTGGATAACAAAAGGTCCTTTTGGATTTCAAAAACCTTTTGAGAAAGTCACTCATCAAATGCCTCTGATGAAACAGCAACCAGAACTGAGAGAAAAGGTTGAAATAGAGTTAAATTATTGAATAAAAGACAAGTACAGTAGGCAGGTGTAAATGGTGGTCTCAAGTGTAGTTCTGCAAGGACATGTTTAAACTTGTGCTACTTAACTTATTTGTAAAGAACAGAAAAGGAGAAAGTAGTGACATGATAAAATTTCCAATTAGAGTAATTTAAAATAGAAAGCATGGGGACAGTGACAGAATTCCAGATCTTTGTAACACAAAGAACTCAGTAAGAGAATGGCAGGTGAAACCAAATTCAGATAAAATCAAAGTGATGCTCATGGAGGAAAACCACACTTGTCTTTTCAAAAATAACCAGATTTCCTTGCGAGCATCAGCTGAGTGCTTAGCAGGATTTAAGAAATCAGGTTTAATGAAGTCGTGGGACTTGAGGGGAAAGAGAGAGTCTGTTTCATGGACAGCCTGGAAATTTTCTACTGCTCCAGTTCACTCAACTTGGGGAGGATATAACAGAACTGTGCAGCCCAGAAAAGTATGATCATAGGTCTGAAATCGTTTTCATCCAAGGAATTAACATTTGTAAAAAATAAGCCAGGACACAAAAGTGACACAAAAATGAAGTTAAAAAAAAAATTAAAAAAAAAAAAAAATTCAGTTTTGGCAGAGTTATCTGACTTCTCATCTTGCCTTTCTGCACTAATCCCCCAAGGACCACTGCAGGCTTGCTGGATTAGAGAAGCCTTCTGTCTGACCTCTAGAGTTCTTACATAATGCACCAGCTCCCAAATTAGACCCACTTTTTCACATTGCCACCAGTCACTGACACCAGCAGATTACCAGTATCTCATGGTTTGATATTTGCTACTAAAACAAGTAAAGATTGAGATAAGATTGTTGAAAAGGATAATGCAGGATAAAAATAAGCAGCAGCCCATCCAATATGTGCTGCTGTTCTGAGCAGTAACAGTACTGGTACAGTAACAAATTCTGTATTTGCCAGCCCTCAGCCAACCTTTACAACTGCTTTGTAAGGCCTGCCCAAGGTGTTGGAACGCACTGCCAAAATGAAAAATGGATAAAGAAAAAGTTCTTTCTACAAGGGCAGCAGCTTGTAGCAATAACTCTGGTGTCTAAATTGCACTCAGGGCTGTACTACAGCTCATCTTACTAATTTCAGACTGACTGCAGCCCTTTGTTTTAAACAGTAGAAATGGGTTTGGTTGTCATTTACAGAAATGTACAAGTCAGGCTTTCCACATTCCCAGATCTTTTCATTGATGAATGAGAGAGGAACAACATCATGTGTCTTTTACAATTAATCCTTTAAAAAACCAGGCTGCGTGTTGTACCTGCAGAGCAATGCACCTCTCACCCTGAGCATTCTGAAAATCACTTTCAAGGATCCAGGCACTGGCAGTTCTTCCTCATGGTGGAAATATTGGAGTCTAGGATAAAGCAGGGATGAATAATAATAATAATAATAATAATAATAATAATAATAATAATAATAA
>CM031860.1:61211949-61442934 GCA_018697195.1 Certhia americana | reverse complement strand
ATAATAATAATAATAATAATAATAATAATAATAATAATAATAATAATGTAATAAGGTTACTAATAATAATAGTAGTAGTAGTAGTAAAACAACTTCATATGCCTTTAGGATCTTTCACAGAAAGTTCAGCCCCAGTTTGGCTCCCTGTCAAGGATCAGCTTAGCCCATGTGGCACTGTGATAAAAACATGTGTCAGAAAACGTGGGGTCCATACCTATTTGCAATTTCCTCCTTGCCATCTCCACAAACTGTGGGTTTCCATGTGATTTTAAGCTACCACCAATTTTAAGGTTTTCTCCAGACTTTGCAGATCTCACACACCTTGCAGGTACCTCGAGTGCAGACAGAGCTCCTCCTCCAGGACACTGCTGCAGTTTTGCACTGCTGGTACAGGATGAGAGCAATAAAAGATATTTCCATTTCAACTAAAGTGCAGTGAAACTTCTCCTTCCTTTCAAAATACTTCTCTCTTCCTCTTTTAAAGCCCTCCAATGTATGTATTAGCAAAGCAGAGCAGTACCAGGGAACCTTTGAATAAGTTACAAAACCTATTTACCCTTAAAATATTCTTTGCTGATGACACTGCTGTTTTTATTAATACACCAGAGTGCTGGCTGTACTGAGGTTCCTTCCATTAATGAGTAGTCATAAAAGTGCTGTCCAGTGAGTGGAAAGAACATAACTAGAGGAAGATGCAGTCAAATCAACAAAGTCAGCCTGACCTGTTACAAAAAAGAGCTCCTTTCAAAGAATAAACACCAGGCATGCAGAACAGATTGTTCCTCAAGGTGAACACCACACACACAACAGTGGTAAATACAGATCTTCAAAATACTTTCAAAAGTCCTTCAGTGACTAAGTAAAAACAAACTACACCAACTAGACTGTCACCTGAGCAAACTGTGTGTCCTGGTGAAGGAAGGAAGGAAAATTTAGAGTTCCTTCCTTAGCCAGGGGTGCATCTGCAAGAACAAGGCACAGCTCTCTGTGTGGTCTGGGTCCAACTCAAGAGAGCTCCAGAGATCCTGGGGGGGGGGGGAAATGTACAGACAGATCAGATAATTCATAACTATTCCCTGGCAGCAGACAGGTCACAAGGAATTAATTTCAATTCTATCCCTTCCGTGACTAGGCACTAATAGCCTGTCTCACACACTCCTTGGCAGCCTTTATTTAGTGTTGCCTCGGATAAGTGAGGCTCCATCTCCTCACCTTTAGCCAGGCTGAGTAGAAACCAACTCTGTAAATCATCTTGTGAGCAACTCATGGAATAAAGGGGTCACAAATCATTCTGCTGAGTTTCTTTTGTGAGCCTCTTTGTGTCTTTGTCCATGAATAATGAGAAAACAGCAGAGGCACAGGAGGGCTTGTTGGATGAAAATGCTTTAAATGAGGAGAGGTCATCATGTCTAAATCCTCTAAGTGCTGCTGCCCAGATGTTGGATGGAGCAGGGAAGAACACAGGCTTTAATATTCATGAAAGAAATCAGAAACATGGAATGATTTGTGCTGGAAGAGGCTTTAATGATCATCTCATTCCACCCCCTGCCATGGCCAGGGACACTTCCCACCAGACCAGGTTGCTCCAAGTCCCATCCACCCTGGCCTTGGACACCTCAAGGGATGGGGCAGCCACAGCTTCTCTGGGTTATCTGTTCCAGTGCCCCATCACCACAAAGAAGTGGTGATAAAAGCTTCTTTACTGCCTTGGGAAGAGACACATAAAACTCATGGAGAATGGGGGTTCCCAGGATTTGAGCCTTCTAAAGAAGCTCTCACTGCCTCAGTGTAGCACTTTCAGAAACCACAAAGGTTTCCTAGGATTTAAACATTGGATCTTTACCCAAACCTCACTGCAAAGTTAATACTGGGGAGAAAAAAAAAAAACAAACAAACAGAAATTCTTGTTACAAAACCTGTTTCTAGGACTGGGGCTGCTGAAAAGTCTACTGTGAAAATCCTGCTCCTCCTAAAGGTTTCATTCATGCTGCCATATTAATGGATGTACATAAACACTGTCTTAAAAGAGTTTCAGGTGTTAATTAACAGCATTGATTATGTGTTTGCATGAACAAAGAGCTATTTCCACTTTCCAATCAAAAGAAGGAAATGTTAAAAAAATATCTTCTAATTACTACATCCAGTTTGACTCAGGAACAGAGCTGTCTCCAAATAACCAAGACATTGCTTTAACATGGAAGTTACCCAATGAATGAGGCTGAAAAGACTTTTAGACAAAGAAAAAATGGGAAAACAGGAAAGTTAATCAGGAATTTCTAAATTTGTCCATGACACTCTTCAGCTACAACTGTAAATAATAATAAACATGGAGTGGGAAGTCTCAAAGCTCTTACAAATGGCTTAGCATGCCTGTCATTGAAGTCACTGAAATTAGTAAGGAAAATAGATGAAATCTTATTCTTAGTTCATCTCAAATATAGGATTTATCCTCCAGTTTCTCCCTGTCAAAAATAGGAGCTAATACTAGTATGGTTAATGCTTTTCCCTTCTGCTTTTAAGGTTCAGTTAATGGCTTAGGAGTAGTAAAAAGACTAAAAATAACATTTTGCATCTGGCTGATGTTCATTGCTGTAGTAATACTCTAGCTCAGATCTGCTCTGTGGTTAGAATGAGAATAGTGAGGAACTCTGACCAGAAGACATTATCCTTCAGTGTTTATGTTTGTATTTATCAATGTACACAAAGTAATCAGGAGTTTCCACTCAAAAATGCTATTTCAGCATTTCAAACTGGTGTTATTGTCCTTATCTACTTGGGTGGAGTTCCAGATATTTCGTGTCATTTTCTTTTTTAGATGGTAATAATGTGCTTATATTTCAAGCTAATGAATAGTAATTTGCAGTAGTTGCTTGTGTGACTCTGAAGAGCCCAGCTGGGGGGGTTTTGCCTTAATTTGTTTGTTTGTTTGTTTGTTTGTCTTCTTCTTTTTAGGAATCAGCTGTATTCAATTGCTGGCACTACCAGGCAGTCCCAAACACTCCTGTGGTAAGGTTAAGGAGTAACACAGACCCTAATCTTTTATTACTTCCTTATATTAACTTTACAGCCCATATTTGCATCAGACTTGAGTCACTGGACTAAATTAGGTGAGGAACTAACCTTTGAAAAATTACCACCTCCAAGCATCATACAAAATCAGGAAGTAATGACATGGAAATAGACTTTGTTTTTGGAGAAATAAATATGGAAAAACACCCTCATTCTATATGAACTACAGAAGAAATTCAGACTGGCAAAATTGCTTGTTTCCTAAACACAGCATTTTTTCAAAAAATAGGCAAAGATTTATATTTTTTATTCCTTAATAATTTAAGTGATGGCTTTCTCCCTAGAAGCTTCATCATTGAAATGGGAAAGAATGAGAGAAAAATCAAAGGCAATGGGTCATCTTGGAGGTTATCATCAATAATTCATTAGGTTCTGTGGTGGTGTTCTGGCCTCTTATGAATACCATTTATTTCATCTTGTAATTTTATTAAACCCAGCTGGGAAGTTCTCAATGTACCTCAGGACCTTTATCTTTAGTGAATATTAGAACTGCATGTATAATGTATATTATTTGCAGTATAATTATGCAGGTGCACCATTAATAGCCAGTGTGCTCTTTGTTGGAATTCTATTATCCATTTCCCTTCTTGCCTAGGGTTTTTTTTTTTAATGTTGCAAATGGTATGAGAAAGAAGTTGGCGGTATCCACCTGCTGGGTCCTAGAAACCTGGACTTGGCCAAGCTGGAAGAGCAGGGCTCTTCTGTGCCTTATTGTGCTTAAATTATGGTCACCTATACTTTTATAATTGATTTTTTTTAATAATTAAAATTCAGCTGTAATTCCCCAAAACCGGCTGAGGACACTGAAGATCTTTGTGCAGGAAGGAACACCAGTTCCACTGGTATAATTGTTACTGGCTGTGAAAATAGAACCTTCCAGATTCTTAGTCTGAAGGAACAGAAATCTCCCCATAATAATTAAACCTTGCTGCAACCATGACTGAAGAGCATCAACACACCAGTGCTGCAATACTGGAAATGTACAAAATCAAATATTGGCCAATTTCCCCCATTTCAGCTACAACTGATGCTCTACAGCATTAAGAGCATGGTGTAAGAGAGTTACAGATGTTCACAGGCTTCAAACTTCAGACAAACCCATAATAATACATCTCTGCATGCACAGCTGATCAAACTGAATCCTGCTTTGATTGCCAGTTTAAAACAAAAACAAAAGTAAAAACAAAAATAAAACAAAAAAGATGACAATCGCAACAACTACAAAAACAACTATGAAAAATAAAAGAAACAAAACACGCTCACAAAAAAAGCAAACAAAACCAAGAAATAGACCAAAAAACAAGCAAAACTAAAAACATAAACCCAGCTCATGGTAAATTTGCTTTTACTGATCACTTTCCATGACATGATAACTCACATATCACAGACACCTCCCGGTGTAAATTAAGGTAAGAGTTGTATTTTGGAAACAGAATCAAAGCATCTTTAGTAGTGGCTTCTCTTCTAAAAAAAATATTTTATTTATATAATAGGATAATTTCTACTGCAAAAAGCTATGAGTAAGGCCACTCTCTATTAAGGTCTAAATTAATCATGACATCTACACAAGATGTCTAAAAGAGCTGTGTTCTTTTGACCCCATATTTTCTTTGGAGTTTAGTGTCAGACATTGGCAAGGAGTTTTTGTTGCATGGTGTTTGCTCTGTGAAAATTTAAGATCAGACAAACCTATTTCATTGAAACCAGCCCCAAGGATTTCCCTTTGCATTCAGAGCTAATCAGGGGGAAAAAAGTTTGGCCTCAAAGAGAACACAATCAACAAAATCCTGCAAGCAGTTTTAATGAAAGCCTCAGAGTCACTAATGAGGCATCAATCATACTGAGAAACAATGAGCAAAGTCATCTGCCCTTAGGTCAACATAATCTCCCCAAATGAAAGGGGTTTTTTTAACTTTTCAAACACATATCTAAGAAATACAAATGTCAGAATCCATGGCAGAGAAATGTTATAAAACTCTTATATGTGAGAAACACCAATATACATTAATAGATGCATGTATAGAGCCTTGTAATCAGAATTGAAGACAAAGCCTAATAGTCAGTGATTTTTAATTTCTATACATTGTCTTGTCTATTAATGAGGTTATGATTTAAAATAATTTAATTGTCTTGATTCCCAAAGGAGGGAAATGCATGGTGTGTCAGATTTTCAGGACATGAAAATCATAACTTTTATTCCTATTTTGTTTAATGTTTGCACTTTAAAACTTATCTGGTCAAATACACTTCATAAAACCTGCTTATATATACAGTGTCATATATAAAATATGGCAAGCACAACATCATTACAACAAAATTAATTTTGCTTTACCCTTATTTATTAAGTTTTCTATGGACTTCTTTTGGGCTTGTTAAATTAATCCTTTTTAAAGATTTTGCCCTGAACTAGGAGCAGTCATTCCCAAGTGCATAAACTGAACACTCTCCTCCAATGCCAGTACTTCTGTATAATTTTAGGACCTAATTAAAAGGTGTTTCTGACACAAAATTCCCAGGTCAGCAAGAGCAGATTGGAGAAAAACTCTCTTGACCAGCCTTTGCAAAATGAAAACAATTGATCTGATTCACTTACTTCAAATACCATTTGTCTTATGTCTTTTCTTCCCCCAGCATCACAAGTGAAATCAATACTGCTCCAGGTTTCCTGATTATTTTACAGAGGTAAAAATTTCCCTGGTTTTGTTAGAAAAGTTTCATTTTGCAAACAACCATTCTATATAGAATGTCCTTTTAAAAGAAATGTTCTTTTAAAAGAATTTTAAATTTCCGAGATGGAGAGATAAAAGTGACTGCTAGTGAATCTGTACCCTAAATTCCTTGCCTGGAAGTGTTCACAAGGTGTGTGAATGTGTTGCTTGGGGATAAAGTTTAGTGGTGAACCTGTTGTTGGATTAATGTTTGAAGTCAGTGATCTTGGGGGTGTTCTCTAACTTCAGTGATGCTGTGATTCTGCAAGGTTTAAACCAGGATACTGGGGCAGCAACAGCCTGGAGAGAAAAATTAGGCTCAGGTGAATGTTTGAGGCACCTTTTCATTATCACCCTTTCATTAAGGCCTTGAGCATAACTCAGAAATAATGAAGTTCATAGACCTTCAGAGTTTTGGCCTTTGCAGAGTGACTGGCAGTAAAATTTCCTTCTGGTACCATGTTTTTGCACCAGAGTTCTTTGAGTTTAGTCTTACAGTGATTTCAAGAGCTATAACAAAAAAAATTCATAAAACAAACCCACTACTTTTTTCACCACCCATGATATGTCCTGACTGTATTTTAGACCCATGAGATAAGTGATAAGCTTCTTTATGTAAAAAATTATTACTTTAGCTCAGATCTCATTGTTGAACTCTTTACACTGTTCTGTCAGTGAATCAGATACATTCAATCCCTGAACAGTTTGTTTGAGGTTTTTTGTGTTATTATTATTCTAACACTTCACCCAGTCGCAGAATGAACTTGACTCAGTGTGCTTAGATGAGAATTAACTTGTTCACAAGCTCCATGCACCACCAAGGATTTGAGGGAGTTGTTTGAACATCTCTGGCTCCTGCCAACACCGAAATACAGCCCTGCATACAGACATCTGTTTCTGCTGGAGGATTGTGCAACAGAAAAGCAAACACACCTGGAGGCAGGGGAGAGCTAAACCACTCCAAATGCTCTGCAAATTCTCCAATGTGACGTCTTTATTTCACCTCTTAAAATGGAATTCTCCCTAGCACCACAAAAATGTTGCCCAACTCTAAGTCTTAGCTCTGAGGTTCTCAGCAGGATATTGTAATGTCTGTTTGTGTGGAGGTGGAGAAACTCAACATTTGGAATATTTAAACTTGGACTAAAAGGGGAAAAAAAGCCTGAGGGAGCCTGGGTCGTTTCTGGAGTTTTGATGGATCTTTGGAAAACTTGACTGCACCTTTCCTTCTGCAATCAGTGAAGGCAATTGTCTCACTGAAGGTGATTCTTTTACTTTGGGGTTCCTACACAGATCGATTCTGATTCTAGCAATTATTACCCAGCTTCATTCCTGAGGCACATTATCATCCCTTTCCTTCATTTTTCACATACTGCCAACCTACTAATGGCCATCAACTTCTTTCCTCAACACACAACTCAGAAAAACTGCAGATAAGCTTAAGCTTCCTGAAAGATATTTTTTAAACAACTTGGTAGATTTGTGGAACCATTTCAATGGAATGCTGACATTAACCTGTATTTCACTGTCTCAGGACAGCACATAAATTTGGAAAGGCTGTCTCAGGTATGGAAATAACTCAGTGGTGTTATTGCCCTATAAGGGAGTGAAGCAAGAACTATTTATGCCCCAAACTGCAAGAATATGGCTGTATTCTTTCACCCACAGAGCAAACTCATTGGCTAAATCCATACTTTTCTCACCAAATTTTGCATTTTCAGAGCTCATGACTTTCTTGGTCCTGTCTCAATACATGCTCTATCCTTTGAACCAGCTCGTTTTCTTATCAGAGCTATTGACTTCTCCAATGCCAATAAAAATGCTGTTAATTGCTCCAGCACAGCTACTGTGCCTCTCTGAATTTTATCATTTTAGACAGCATTTCCATTTGCTTATATTTATTTTGTGTGTCTAGACTTATTCAACGCTTTCCTTCAGAAAGCAGGAAGTGTTTTACAAGTCACTGAAATCACCCACAACAATTATGGAGTTGGTAAAGCCAACAAAAAGTCTGTAAGTGATTTGTCCAAAATGAGTCAGTAAGTACAGCTATAGACAACCCCTGGAGATTTAACACTTGCTTTTTTCTCTAACCACAGGATGAAAACACTGCTGTCTCACTAGGCTGTCCTTACTGCTTCAAGTGGAATTTATTCCACCCCTCTATGGCCTCTGAAGTCCCATTTCTGTGATAACACATAGATTTTTCATTACCTCTTGACAAAATGCTTAGTTCTAATGTTTATTTTATCCCCCTCTAGGCAAAATAGCTGGAAAGGGATAATAACCAGATCCTAACATCTATGGATCTTTGGCATACTTTTCTTCTAGAACAAGATGAGATGTACAATATTTAGACCAAAAAAAAATCTTTTTTTTGAAAGGCTTCTAAAACTTTCAGAAATTAAAATGCCACCTAAGAGAAAACTCTAAATTTGGGAGGTTCCTTTTCTCTGGAAAGGATGACTACTTCTATAATTATCTTCCTTCCTGATCTGCAGTCTCAAAAAATATTGTCAGAAGTATTTCAAATGGTGAAATAAGTCCAATTCTTTCATGCTATGTGCAGAACAATATTTTAAGTTATTTTTTTTAGCAATACAGCTGGATAAGTTTCTATTTCCCTGCAAATGCATTGCTTCTTCACTCACAATCACATTCTGCACCTTGTTTAGATTCTTGCTTTGAAAAAAGGGTCTGTCTGTGCAGCCAAGATGAGTGTTTCCAATACTAAACTAACAAAATTCTTTTGACTCAGAGATAAGAGAATTAGAATCCTCATTAAAACTAGGATTTCTGCATAGATTTCTAACCTGCATTAATCTGTGTTTTAATTTCAAATCTTTGAAATGGTCAGTGCCACTTTGTTTCTGCCAGATGAAAAGCAAAGTCCGACTACCAGCAGCATGGAAGTGAAACCCTTGTTTTATGTAACAGTTTTATTGGTTCTGTGCTGTGCTGAGCCAATATGACATATTATATTACAGCTGAAATATTATAATGAATAGCATGAGGTTCACATTAGTTTGAAAGCATTTTTACCCAGTTTGTGCTACCATTATTTGCAAGTCAATACAAAAAGGAACCTAGCAGGAAAGCTAATCTGATGTGTATTTTATTGGTCTCTTTCTCATTAGTGTCAGAAATCAATTGCAGCATACACAAATAGCTCAGGACAGATCTGCTTCTCTCCTATAGTTAGGGACTAAGGGAATATTCAACAGAAGGCCTCTAAGGGACTCTGCCTTGCAGAAAGCTCTCAACCACAGAGAAGTAAAATGGCTAAATGATGCACTGATATAAATAATATAAATAGAAATGTAGATGTACATTGAAATATATGCATATACATATATGTATACATATAGACATGCACATACACAAATAATATATTTAGGTGTGGCCCTAGGAACTCTCCAACTTCAGAACTGTGGCAGAGTGACACTACAGACCAGCCCTCACACTTGGATGTCCTCCCTTGAGTCTGACTACTCAACATGGAGGGAAAGCTCTCAGTTTTCATAATCTGCACTTCCCTACTATTAGAGAACAGGGGGGGAAAAGTAGTAGATAAAAATAATAATATGAAAGAAATACATATAATATATTTGATACATATAAATATGATAATATAAGTTAAAACCTTTGCCTCTTTAACACTTGGAATTTTCTTTCTTCACAATAATATCATTAGGTATGAACAGCTCCAATCCACTTTTTTCCTTTCAATTCCTCAGCACCTCAAAAAGTTTTCATTGTGTTCAATTAATCAGAGCAATTTCCAGGGCTGGTTTTCTTTATTGTTTTAAAGACTTTCTGCCAGGATTCCTCTGGCACTGGACATCTTGGCAGTGGCCTTTGCTGGTGGATGGACCTCTTTAATCATTGGACTTTAGCATCTCACAGTGATCAGCATTATCCTCCTGCCAACCCCATGACACTGGACAAGATCGATGCCCTTTCCCCGCTGGCCTCTGCTCCTGGAGTGCTCTTGATTTATTGTGTCTGGAGCTTGGCAAGGGGGTGCAGATGGTTTTTAATCAATCAGAGGGTGGGGATGGAGCTGCCCCACTGTACAGTGCACTGCTGGCCTATAAAACCACGTGTCAAGCACCAGAGGAATTTCAGCTACCAAAGGCAGAAGCCAGGAAAGCTTCCCAGGTCAGAAAATCCCAGAACATGTTATTCATAACTAAGCTGCAGAATGCCACAGGAGGGGGAGGCTGCTGGTGGGGCAGTGCTTGGGTTTTGATTTTGCAGCTCATAAAATGACACAGCAGAAATGTGGATTACAACCATGGTGTGGTTTATGTCACAGGTTTTATAAAGTGGCTTCATTTCCAACATTTTCAAAGCTCTCAGCAGGACAGCAGCTTCAGAAGGAGGCATATAAAAGTGACCTAAGAATTAGCAGGTCTAATATATTTTTCAAATTATAATCAATGTTAATTATAATGTAATTCTGGTTATATAATGCAATAATGTCAGTTCTGGGTGTTTTATAATCCAATAGGTAAAATATCCCAGCTGTTTTTTATACTTTACTCAGGAAGCTTTTGAAAACTGAATAAATTGTTCTAGGGTGCACCACAGGAATTTGAGAATTTCACACGTATTTTAGAGCATTTAACACTTTCTTTCTGATGTGTTCTGATTCTTACAGACCAAGTTGGAGTTTTGTTGTGACACTTGCTGTGTCTCTTATACTGACTTTTCTAAAATATAGGATGCTAAATCCATATTAAAAAGCTGTAGGAGCTGTAGGTGGCAATTATCAAAGAGAAACATCCACACTCCAGAGCTAATCTTTATTCAGTACATGACTTTGTTGGAATTACTAGAGAGTTCTCAATACCTTCCTAAATTTCTTCAACCTTTACAGCTTGACCCCACTAACTGTTTATACCTTTCAGGATGCTTCCCACTGCAATTGATGTGTCTAAGCCTTGGTCTTTGTTTGATATGCAACAGACAAGTGCCCAAACACAAGAAAAACCATAAAGTGTGATTCATTTTGATTCATCCCCTCTTCCTCCCATCCTGAAGACATTGTCTGCATCTAAAAACTCAGCAGGGTATGCAAGAAACAAAGTTAAACTTGACAAGGCAACTTCATCTCAGCTGTTTAATGATACCTCTCTGCTCCCTGCCCACATTGTTATCTTTCACACAAACAATTTTTATGTAAATGAACAGTAAACTATCTTAAAAGAAGATTCCAGACTAGACTTTTGCACCAGTATGGTGTGCAAAATGAAGCTTAATGTTACCAGCCATTACAGATGTTCATGGGAAAAGGAACTTTCTTAAATAAATCAATCTTTTCTGAACTTTTTTAGAGGATGATGAAAAAAAACAAAACTTGTAAAAGATCACACACAACATCTGTATACAGGAAAATATATAGGGGAAATAATTAAAACAAAGAACCCACATATAAGGGAGAAAATATTTTATCCAGTTCAGTTTGCCTTGTGTGCTGATTCAGCCATGAGTGCCAGGGGTTCTCATGGAACTCACAGACTGGGTTGGGATTATCTCTTAGCATAGAAATCAGAGGATGAACACCTGAAACTGAGCTTGATCTCTGAACTTCTTTTCTAATCAGTAGAAAGAAACAGGTCTTTCTTGGAAACCATTTAGATCACCCATCTTAAACATCTGAATCCTGGAATTGCCTGTTTCTCTGTCCATTAGGGGAAAAAAAAAAAAAAGAGAAAATAAACTGTGTGAGTATGCAGCAGGATCTTGTCTAAAGCTGAGTGCACAATGTGTACCACTCTGATGCTAAACAAATCCATAAGAAGAATTTTCATCAAAAATTGAAAAACTTTGAGAATACAAGGACAACTCAAATTCCACTCCAGCTTTCTTCCAGACAGGCTGGATTTGTTAGAAAAGTTTTATTCCCTCCTGTCCCTTCAACAGAAACATTCTTACTCTCATTAAAGTCCCTTTGAAAAAAAGGTTGATCATCATAATTGCATTTCTGAATAAAAAGTGGAACAATCTATAAACTGAAAAAGTGGAAAAGCAACTGGAAACAAACTAGATTAAAAGAGGAGAGATTTTGACTCGGTATTGGGGAGAAATTCTTCCCTGTGAGGGTGGGAAGACCCTGACACAGGTTTCCCAGAGAATCTGTGGCTGCCCCACCCCTGGAAGTGTTCCAGGCCAGATTGAAAGGTGTTCTGAGAAACCCAGGCTAGTGCAGGGTGTCCCTGCCCATGGAGGGGGTAGAACCAGGTTATCTTGTTTGTGAATGAGTGGAAAGAGTTAAACTACTGCAGCAGTCAGCTGAGAAGCAGAAAAACTTAAATATTGTGTGCTGTGCCCTGCATGAAGAACCATGCTGTGAGGTTCACTGTGCAAAGCCACTTCACAGCCCGTTGATCCTGCAAGATCCCCAGGGGCTGCTCCTGGTGGGTCGGACACTGCTGACAGCTACAGGGAGTTTGGCTGTGGAGCAGCTCTACAGCTTCACTTGCAGTTAATTCCAGCATGAGCTGCTGTCGATCCTCATCTCCAGGTGCAGTAGCTGAAATGCCCACTGTGCTTACAGGGGGGTTTCTCACAGCTCCTTTGTGCTTTGCTTGGCAGCCCTGGACCCACTTGGGTGTTTCCATCTAAGATCCAGCAATCCTCTGGGGGACCTCTAAGATGCCTTCTGCAAGGGACAGGGATGAATTTTTAAAAATCAGGAAATGTAGTGTAAGCATTTAAATCAAATGAAAAGAGGTTTAATGTGGTGAGATAAACTAGGAGGTGCAGAGGTGGAGTCAATGGACAATGTGCTGTTCCTAAAATGTCGGCTGTTGGATTTGATCACACAGGCAAGGAGAAAGCTCTGCTTGATCTTTTGTTGTGTTCCTTCAGGAGAAGCTTTAGGAGGTTTTTTACAGATTTCAGTGTAGAATAAAAATCATAGAATAGAATCATAGAATTGTTTGTATTGGAAGGAACCTTAAAGACCATGTAATTCCACTTCCCTGCCATGGTCACTCAGAGCTCCATCCCAGCCTCACCTTGGACACTTCTAGGGATCCAGGAGCAGCCCCAGCTTCTCTGGGTACCCTGTGCCAGGGCCTGCCCACCCTCACAGGGAAGAGCTTCCTCCTAATGTCTAATTCCCTAATAAAAGAAACTGAGCTTGTTCATATTTAATGCTTCTGAAGTTTAGTGAAATGAAATCATTTTGGATGCCATGAAAACTCTGTTGCTATGGACTCTGTAAAAACAGACCATCAAAAATGTTTCTATGGGCTTAAATAAGAAAAATCTTTGGAGGAAGTGATAATATAACAAATTCACAGTGGAGAAGAACACAATAACTCTGTGGCACCTCCGAAATAACCTTACTCACTGCTGACAGAAGAGAAGATTTGGCAAAGACTACTAACAGAGGGGCAAGTTTCATTGGCAGCAATCTAGAAAAGATACTGAGAAAGTCAGATGCCTTCTGAACTACATTCTTGATAGTGTTGAAATTATTCCTCAGTGTAAAGTTTTTGCTATGTACTATGTAGTATCTCTGTCACAGAGGTAAAAATTAATATTAAATACAACTCTACTTGTCAGACACAGTGAGTTTTACATAGCAGCTGTATTCATAGTATTAATCTGGTCCCCAGAATACTGATCAAGGACATTTCTGGATCAGTACTGCTGATGAATAGAAGGCTGCTTTTTCTGAAAGCATTGCCAATCACCAGCCAAAAGCAGTTTTCCCTAATGACTGACATAAAAAAAAAATTAATGGAACCTGCAAACATTACTTCTTCCAATTCACACCTCTTTTTCAGGAGGAATAAATAATTACACTCAGCACTAAGTAACTCTGGAGCAGCACCACTGGCGTTAGGGCAGCGGGTAAACATTCTACTATGAAAAGTTTACCAGTGCAACCCTTCTGATAGCAGTTTAACTGAAGCCCAGGATCTTCATCTTTGGTCTGTTACAGTGCTCTTCTGTCCTGGTTGTAATTTGGGTGCAAAGTACCAGAACCACTACATTACTACAAATTAAAAAAAAAAAAAAAAAAATTAAATCCGTATTAAATATACTCAGCTATCTGGACTGCTCACAACTAACAATTTATTCACATTATTGCTCTGTAAAATGCTGAGGGATTTCTAATCAGTCACCTTGATTTAAACAGGTTATTCCCTTGCTCTACCTCTTCATATATTTCTGAACGAGAACTAGCATTTCATAAGTCATGTTCTGAAAGAAATAAGCTCTTTTCACCCAGCTTATTTTTGCAGCTATTGGCATAGTGTCTTATTAGGTGCTTAATGGTGGTGTAAGCTACAGGAATGCATTACCACTTGTGCTGGTTACACAATTGTTAAAATAAAAATTGGTCTTTTTCCTAATAGCTTTCTCTCTCTCTTTTTTTTTTTTTGTTTTTTTTTTTTTTTTTTTTTTTTAACAGGGAAGTGGAAAGCACCCAATTCTAAATATTATTTAAATTTTAAATTAAAGATTTAGTTCTTTCTTGATGCCATTTCCATTCCTGGCCAATATCACTTCTCCACTTAATTTTGGTTGTTCCGTTAGCATAAGTTGTTCCTCAAGGCTTCTTTCTTTCTTTTTTTTGGAGCTTTTTTTTTCCTTCTGCCAGATGATCAGGCTTAATTCAGATTTCCACAGGAATCGTGCTGCTTTTCCTTCAGAGGGTGTTGATCCAGCATGCATGAGCAATAGTTGGTTCCTTCCATGAGCAGGGTAGTAGATTCACAGGTTTTAAGGACAATTTTAAGAAACCATTTTGCTAAACAAATCTGTTTTATTGTAGAGTGCATCTCTTTTGTACTTGTCTTGGTCTTTAACTGTGCTGCTCTGTATTCTACAGGCTTTTACTTCAGACTTTTAATTTCGATCTTCTACTTTGCCTGGTTTCCCCACTCGTTTTGTGGGAACTAGAGGCTCTTAAATTTGGTGGGACAACAAAAACAAATAGCCTGACAGCTTCACAATGATACTACTAGCACATACCAGTTTCAAAAGTGAGTGTTTTAGCAGTTTTGAGTTCTGTGGTCATTTTTTTCACATGAATTTCCAACCATTCTGCTTTCAAAAAGCTGCTTTGGCCAGCCAGTAAATTCTCACCACCCTTCCCTTAGTACCTCTACTGACCAGGACAAGTGTCTAATTTCCAAATGTTTATTTCTACATCCCAGCATTTATTTCTACATCCCAGCATTTTTAGTATATATATGATTCTGTAAAAGTATAGAATAGGAAAATGTCTTTGAAAACAGTCAGGATTTTCTGTCACTCATGCTCTTTGCTATTGACAACAATCAAATTTTTTGATATCTACTCAAAAACAAATGTGTGTGTTGTGTTGTTTTGTTTTGTACAGTGTTATGCATGGTTCATAGTTTTTGTTGTTTTGTTGCTTATTTACAAAGAAGATGTGGGAATTCTTGATTCAACTGTGTATAGAATAAAACATCAAACAATAAGTTAAAAAACTTGTAGACAAAAAGGAATAAAAGTAGAGGAAAACAGATTATGTGGTAGAAAATGCATAAACAAAGATTGAAGGAAAGCATGGACAAGAATTTGAAATATTAAGAATAAATCTGGAAAAAATGTACCATATAAGGAACACAAATTATAGAGAAAATTGCAAGCATATGTAAGGAATAAGGAATCACTAGCAATCAAATCTCAAAATACAGGACCTATTAATAAAAAAAGAAAAAATAAAGAAAAAAAATTACTTTTCTTGCCCCCATATTTCATTTCAGAGCATTCCCAACTTGAACCACAGTGGCCAAAAATATGCCAGGGTTCATGAAGTGATTATAGAAAATAATGGAAAGTGGATAAGTATTACAGTGGTCCTAATGTAATCTCTGACCATAAAGATCCTAAAACAGTAATTACAAAATAATTGAGAAGGTAACAAGAACAAACCACATACCCTGTTTCTAATATTAATTCCATCGACATCTAAAGCTGTGCCTGTAACTAGATCTGAAAACTGTTTCTAACACCTTTGGTCATAGATACAGTAAGTTAGAAAACTTCAAGGATTACTCAACACAGACATTCCAATGCATTTCTTTAATGAGCCACTCCAAGTACTGGGGTTTAAAGTGTCAGAATTATATAAATGGGCATTTTAATTTATTGATCATAGCCTGAGAATAAAGTGGGACTAAAATCTGTCAGAGGGCTATTTTGTGGATTCAGTTATGACTGATGCAAATTTTATTTCCACATGGCTTCCTGGAGAAGCATCCAGCCAGCCCTTCCTAGAATTATTATTCCTTCATAGAATTAATTAACTCAGAACTCAGTATCAAACTAACATCTTAACCACTGGACATTTCTTCCTTTATAGATAGAGCTTTTGGGAAAGTAGAAAGTAGAAATTTTGGCCTCCTGGAGAGACCAGAGCTCTCTCCAGCGTGAAAGCAATGTACAGCTGCAAACCAATTAGGCTGAAAAGTTCCCATATGTTTAGCCAAAAAGAACTTGCTCCAGTAGTTAAACAAATCCATTGACTTAAAAACTCCCAGGATCTTAACTTGAAAGCATCCACACCTAGGGATCACTTAAAACATATTGAATCAGCAATCTTTAAACACTGCACATCCCTTCCAAATGTCAGCCATTTTTCTGCAAGCTGTAAGTACTTCAGCTGAAGTTCAGATGCCCAAAAGCACCACAGCTGCCTCCAGCCAGCCATAATGCTAATGAGGCTCAAATCTCAGTTATTTTGCATAGATGCCACCAAAGCAGGTGAAGACAACCCAATAGGTTTATTCCAGATATTCCAAGCAACTGAATGTCTCAGTGTCATGACCCATGGACAAGGGGCACAATGTTTGTTATAAATTATCCTAAGACTGAACAAAGACTCCAGCCCAGTGCCAGGGAACTCTCGTGCTTCTATTACAAAGTTGCCTTAACTCCAGAAATCAGCCCACTATTTATTCTCAAGGAGGTTGATCAACAAGATGTTAATTTCACAAGGACTTCATCAAGTTCCCCCCTCCTCCTACAAACTTCTCAAAAATTCTGGCTAACAAGCCCTTAGTATTTACAACACATTTTCACAGGGTACCTAAAGTTACTTTTCTTGGTCTGACAGTGGGAGTTGGGATTCAGTTCTTGAGGTCCCTCAGAGAAATTATTTTTATTAAAAAAAAGAAAATCCTCACTTCAGCTATCTTTAGAAAGTGCTAGAGGAGGAAATTATTGCTTTAATGGAGAGAAATCCACAATCATGTGGGCCAGGATTCTAGGAAAGCATTGCTTATTTTAATCCACATCTCCTTGGGCCAAGGAAGAGTGAAGTTAAGTCATGCTGGTGTTTTATGTGTGCAAATAGTAGAGCTTCTTTTCCTTTAATCACCCAAAGTATCTGGAGGGAAAAAAAGTGATCTCGTTGAAAACTCAACTTCCAAATGAAAAATATATACCAGGACATTACTTTGAGCAATTTAAATGGCTTAGCTTTCAAATAACTTTTCAAAATCAAAATTGGTGTCTGAATTAATTTTTTATTTAATTCCTTATGTGCTAAACCAGTTCTGACGTAAAACTGGAAGACAAAAAAGTGTATGGTATGTGGGGTTCACTTCTTTCCCTTCAGTCTTTAGTTTCTGCATTTTATTTCCTGCAGGTTGGGCAGGGAAGAACCAGAAAATCTGTGGCTTCTAAATAGAATAAAATGGGAAACTAAAAAATGTGAAAGATTCGGGAGGACAGATGTTAACAGGGAAGAAATTAATAAGGTAAAAATTCATTATATTATATGTCCGTGGGCCATAGAGAGAAAAGTACCTGGTTCCCCAGAGCATGATAGCTGGAAAAATAGAGGCATTGTGTCACTTCCTTTGGCTAAAGGTGCTGTTCCAGGGACTCTGATTTAATTTGTTAAGGAGTTTCAATCCCTGCTGGATTCATTCTAGGACACAGGTTTCTCCTCTACCAATGTGGGTGACACACAGCTCCCAAGGCTTCCAGTGACTCAATTTCTCTGTATGGAGCACAACAAACACAGCACGAGGGCCCTGGAAGCCCCTGCAAGTCATTCAAGAAGCTTTATTCTCATTTAGAGTGCACACAGCTTTAGCAAATGGGCATGGTGGAGGGAAGAACCAGACCACCAACACACCCAGGCAGAAAACAGTGATGAGTTCTCCTTCCTCTCTCATTATTGCTCACAAAGGAAAACATTCCTTTCGTTCTTCCCTGCCCTTGGAGTGATGGGGAATGTGCTGAAGCAGTCCTGCAGT
The DNA here is from genome assembly GCA_018697195.1 of Certhia americana. NCBI lineage: Eukaryota > Metazoa > Chordata > Aves > Passeriformes > Certhiidae > Certhia > Certhia americana. The sequence continues at coordinate 61,424,897 of CM031860.1, read as the reverse complement.
AGCTTATTTACTTATCACAAATCTTTTAAATGAGTTTATTCCCATTAATGTGGCATCTGGGAAATGGGCATTAAACCACCAATGACCTTTTTGCTAATGAAAGGCCTCAAAGCTTGTTATTTGGAGGGTACTTCTCACACATAGCTTTACCTCCACACCAGGCTAATCAGACCAGTTTTTCTTGCTGAATTTGAAACTGCTAGAAATGAGCATGAAGGGACTTTATTTAGAAGATGGTCAGGCACACAGGCAGTGTTTCTGCTTTTATTCTGCTGGTATGTTTTGCCGTAGGTGATCCCTCTGTACAAAATTTGGGCATATCTGTGTTGTTATTCAGGAAGTAACTGCAGCAGGCAGGTGACAAAAATGTTGACATTGGAGAGGAATCAGGCAGAAAATTCAGTTCAATGTTGATGCTGAGGTGTGCAGGTAGGCTTGTGGATGGTGCTGAACCCTTGGGTTATCAGTCCCAGTTCTGTCCCAGCTAACTCAGGTGTGCTTGAATTCACCACTGCATCCTAAACCTCAGCTCTGCTGGCCTGGCTTGGGTCACAGTCTATTTAAACCATCACAGCCCATCAGATTCTAAAGTTTATCCATTTTTAGCTTGTCAAGGTATCTAGCACACTTCTGGGTCGCTTCCTATCTAGTAGGAAACTAAAAGGCATTTATTGAAAGAATCTCTCCTGTGACAAAATGAATGTATTTTATTTTAGTTTTCTGATAATTTCTAATAAATAAGAAGGAGACCAGAGCAGCCTGCAGCAACCTTTGGAGGGAACTGCTTAAAACAAAAGGAAAAGAGTTCCTGGGCTGTCAACCCACTGTTATACCCAAGTTTTTCTGTGATACCTGTAAAGCCTCCTTTCAGATCATTCATCAAATTAAGTAAGGAAACCAGTCTCCTTTTGTAACTATTTCTACACTGTCAGGACAAAGGTTCACAGACAGGTAGGATCTGTGTTGAGACATTCAGCTTCTTCTTCCCTTACAGTCATACAAAGTTGCAAAGTTTACACAAATTCAGTGCAAATTCACTGACAATGTCAAGAAATAAACTGAGGGGTTTTTTTTCTCTGTGTATATATAAAAATGGAAAGGGAAATTGTGCTAGAATTTCCTTTCTAACCATTCATCACCAGGTTAAACTTGCCTTTGTTCACTGAAAGAAATCACCTAAAAAACTGAGCAAGGATGCTTAATGGCAATGGGACAGGATTTATGCCCTGGTGTATTTCTCCTAAGATGGAACAGGCACAGGTGGGCCCTCAACACCTCAACCTTCAGCTGCAAGCATAATTCTCCTGATTTATTTCAGGATATTGAGACACAATATCCATCATTTGTGTTAGCCTTTTTAATTTTATGCTTCATGGCACTGATGTGGTCAGATTGAAGAGTTGGTGACTTGAAATCCAGATATCAGAAACGGGATTAATCTGAGCAAAAGCAGGCACTCCTGGTGTAGATAACTGCACTGCATCTTGCTGTCCTGCACTCCTTTAATAGGTAACAGGGAGGAGGAGGAGACACTTACTGTGCTGTTCATCTAGTGCTGAAACAGGCACCTCAGCCTGGGCAGATAAATCACACTTTAAATGTTTCTTTTTCTCACTGGAGGCTAAGGGAGCTCAGCTGGACAAATGAAAACACCTGGACAGGATAAGGGCCTCCGCCCTGTAGTGCATTTGGTGCTTCTTGCAGAACAGCATTTTTTCCACCCTGCTGTCCATTTCTTCAAAAATCCTGCCTTCCTCCCTATGTAACAAGGGCTGTGGAAATGGCAATAAAACCGTTCAGGGACAGCTGTAACAGTGTGACCAAGTATGACCATTCCAGGTATTCTTCAAAGAAGTGCTGGATAAATCATGTTTATGATGAGCATAAGGTATCTCCTTGCCACAGCACTTCTTCCTGTTATGTAGAAGAAAAGTTTGGTGCAAAACTGTACGTAAAATTATCAATTGTAATGCAAAGCTGCCTTCAGGCAATGCATTCTTGTCTATCTGTGCAGTGATTTCATTTTTCCCATTATCTGTGACTGACAAGCTACAGTGAAGAAATGAGTAGATGTCCTAAAACGTCTAGCAAATTCCTTTCCAGAATTCCATTTCTGATGACAACAAAGTTCAGAGGGCAAAGGAAATAAAAATTGAATTGAAGTGTGTGTTCCTGTTGTGACAGCCATTAAAGGTACGTTTATCAAATGCATAAACTGTCATCAAAAATCAGACTTCCAATCTAAACTTGTAGTTCTTTCTGCAAAGGAATGCTTTGTCTGAGGATCCCAGTAGGCTCAGACTGCCTAATGGAAGGAGGCTGTGTACCAGACACATTTAGATGGCTAAACTGATGGAAGATGTTGTGAAACAAGATTTTTTTTTAAAAAATACTCACAGGGTTTTTTTTTTTTATTATTTCCTGGCAGAATCTGCTACTTTAATGGCTTTGGGCAATCCTGATAGTCTTGGAAATAAAGCATCAACATGCAGAAGGAAGAAAGGACTTTTGATGAATACCAAAATATTCAAATGTGTGTTTGCTATTCCTGGTGCAAGTAGTAACAAGCATTTCAGTGCAAGGAAAATGCCAGCCAAATAGGAAGCAATCTTAATGAAGTGTTGACAGTGTCCTAACTAACCCCCAAACATTCATCCTTTGCCATGAATGCGCAAAAACTCCAGAGACATTTTGAAGGAATTGGCTTTCCCTTGCTCAGATTTGCAGCTTACCCAGAATGAGGCACAGGCCCATTGAAATGCAAGGGGTGGGAAAGAGTCTGAGTCACTGATGGGAAAAGTGATGACCTAAGGTAAAACTTTACTGCATTGCAATTCTCACCCTGAGGGTTCTCCAAGGGTGGGTTTTTTCCCCTGTGTGAGGTCTGCATCTCAATCTAAACCCACCCAATCAGTGAACACACTAAACACAGTGAACACATTAACACATGGCATCAGTAATGGCTTTATTTTGACAATATTTAATTAGGTATCAAGCTGGAAGTAAACATCAAACCCAGGGAATGAACACATAGATTAATGTGAGCAATAACTGGAGATGAGACTTATTTATTACAACAGACTATAACAAATCCACAACTGGCACATTGTTGCACACCTGTTATTTTGCTGCAGGTCATAATAACTGAGAATTTCCTGGTCCTAAGATAAAAGAGAATTACTATTAGTTGTTCGTAGTCCAAAGTCCTTGAAGCATACCTAAGCTATTCCAATAGCTGGAACAAGTTGATGCCCCAGGTTATTTCCTTTGCTGACCCTCTGTATCTGCAGAGGCTTTATAACAGATATTTACTGAAAGCCTTGTGCTTGCCAGGTTAGGATGGCTCATGCCCATTCCATCTGAAGGGTGGAACAAGGTGTTTGCCGCTCTAGGAATTTCCACACTACTGCTTCATTTTGGAGCTGGAACATGAAATACTCTTTAACACCAGCATTCAACCCTGGACAAAAGCAAAGAATTGGGTGTTAGAGATTCATATGTTACAGGGAAAAGATACAACAAAACATGGGAGAAAATACAGCAGCTGTGCTGAGACTTGGAGCCAGATATGGGATGTGTGTGCTTGGAAGACAGGACCAAAGCATTTTGTCCTCCACTGCTCTCCTGAGGGGGTAATGCCCAGGGAACTGCAGCTGGCTCACAAACACCCCACAAAGGGATAAACTGGGATCGTTGAAGTTAAATCCATTCATCTGCCTCACCTGTGTGCAAGGTGTTGTTTTGAAGAGGGGCTGGCAGTCTGGGGCAGCTGGAAAGGTTGCGGGACAGATTCCAGGCTGTAATTAATGCAGATCAGCACTGACTATAGTGTGCACTGCTGGCAGGAAATCTGATTCTCTTTAAGAGTTTTCCCCTACTCGTACTCCTTATTCTTGTCAGATGAATAAAAAAGAGGAGGGAGATAGCACTTAAGATGAACCACTGGAAAATTGTCAGGTCATGGGCCTCTGCTGAGTAAAAATACAGATAAACAAATGCTGTGTGCCACCCACAGAGGAACACCCACAGCATATCTCACTGGCTACAGCACTACAGAGAGACCATTTCCTTCTCTTCTTTCTCATTAGACATTTGATTTCTCAAAACACAGTGGCCACATTGCCTGTGGGTCACACATTTTTCCTCTACACCCACAAGCAGAAACATTTTTGATCCTGTAACTACCCCAGCCCTGAGGCACGCACAGAGTTACTGCATACAGAACACAGATTCTCAGTGGGATCTCAGTGGGTTTAAAATGCATAGGGTTTTTGTCTCTTTTTTAATACTGGATGTCAGGTTCATTGATTTCAATAATTAATGTGTGTCTCACATCTGTTCTAGACCCATATACCTGTGCTCTTTCCCATCAGGTTAAGGGTTTATTTTCGACTGGGCACTTTAATATGTGTGCCCTGATTAAACTGAATTTTCTTATTTGATTTGACTGCCTTACACAGCAATCTCTCCAACTTCAGACTTTCAGTAACTTTTTCTTGTGCCTTCCCCTCTTTCTGTCTGTTGTATTTGGTTGATTGTGTTGCTTGGGGACTGTAGAGCTGCCCCATTCTCTAACACATTCTCCTAAGCATGGATTGATTCTGACAGGCCGGAAGTAACCACCCCAAAAATAAGAAGAAATGAAAGAAATTTGCACTGCATATCCATTTGGATATAGAAGTGGGATAGATCAGCAGCACATACAGACGAGTATATATATGTATTATTTTATAACATTAAATAGGCTTTAAAGAGTTGCTGTACCCACTCTGATTACCTGCAGTTCCAGGGTGATTTAGTGTCCCTGTATGCAGTTTATGCATTTGTTTTATATTACACATCAATAAAAGCACATCAAATCCAAAACCATTCTCATTTATGGATAGAAACTTTGAGGGAAAACAGTGCAGCAGCTGCCTTGTTATGAGTTATAGGGCAGTCATTTGTTCAAGCCAAAGAAAACACTGCTGCACTTTCAGCTAAGCAAGTACAAAATGCAACTCCACACTGCACCAAACTGCTGGCTTAAAAGTAGCTGGTAAATTAAAATTATCCATTCTTTTGGGGGCAATCTGAAAAGACAGCAGCCCATTACATCTGGTGTGGCTCTTCAGCCCTGCTACAAAGGGAGAACTGTTAATGGGAATTAGAAATCCAAAGCACAATCACATTGTATTGACTGGCCAGGACAGATGTGGTGCTGTCAGAGATATGTAAAAACAAATTCACAAACGTCCTGCAGTACAACATCCTTCACAGTGGGGGAGAAAGGAGGATATTGTCTCTCCTCTCCTTTGTTCTCCTCAAACCATCAAGTTGACATTCTCCTGACAGAATGAGGGATTTTAGCCTTTGGAGCTCAGCCCATTGGAATTCTGTTCACTGTCGTGTAGCCTGATTTGATTGTGGCAAACGCTTAGGGAAGGGCATCCACAGAGAGCAGCTGCCTTCTGGAGTTCAGGGTAGACACTCAGGAAATGAAAATGTTGTGTGTAACTCTTTGCCCATCTCTGACATTGGAATTTTGGAATGGAGGCACCTGTGGGATCTCTCACTGGGAGCCTCTTGCTACAGGGAGATAACAGGCTGCAGTTTTGCCCTCCCTGGACATAGACAGGATATTTGTCACACACTGTGTCAGCAGGGTGAGATGGAGAAGGAATGAGGCTCCTGCAGATATCTCTGCATGCTCTCCTCCCTGCTCCACTCCTCAGAGCCCCTTTGAGCCAAAACCTGGCAGAGAGCAAAAAGAAACAAAAAAAGAAAAAAGTAAACAAAGAAACAAAAAAAGAAAAAAGTAAACAAAGAAACAAAAAATTATAGAGCTGGAGAACCTCTCCTATGAAGACAAGCTAAGAGAGCAGGGGTTGTCCAGCCTGGGGAGGAGAAGATGTGTGGAAAATGTGACATTGGAAAATAAAATAAAATTAAAATGAATATTAATAAAATTAAAATTAAATGGCTTTAAACTGAAGGAGAATAGATTTAGATTAGATATTAGGAAGAAATTCTTCCCTGTGAGGGTGGTGAGGCCCTGGCACAGGTTGCCCAGAGTAGCCGTGGCTGTTCCATCCCTGGAAGTGTCCAAGGCCAGGTTGGACAGGGATTGGATCAGATTGGTCCAGTGGAAGGTGTCCCTGCCCATGCAGGGTGTTGGAACTGGATGATTTTTTATGAACCCAAACCATTCTCTGACTCTATGATTTAAATGAATAGCAAATTATTTAATTTTTTTTTTAAGTAATTGGAATAGCAATAATGAATAAAAGAAAATATTGCCCTTCAAGGCTTAAAAATACTTTGTAAGTGTTATCTCATTAATGTTAAGTAAGGTAAATGCACTGTGTTCTTAGGCTTGTTAAATGCATTTGGAAGGGCTGTCTTTTTCCTCCTGTGTCTAGCAATTAACATAACTTTACAAATGCACTTTAATTACACATAAAAATAGAATAAATATTTTTGCAGCATTTTGGTTTAAACAAGCACTTAATTAAGCCTTATTAAGACCTGCCATATGCTTTGCATACCATAGGTTATTCTAAGTGCAGCTCTTCTGGAAGTTTTCAGTTTTGGAGGATTTTACAGTATTTGACATGGGCAGCCTGGTATGTAACTGATTCAAAATTACAAATGCAATAAATAATTATGATTAAAATCACATTAACACTTTAATAACTGGGTGGTTGTTTGGGTGGCTCCTGATAAGCCACTGTAGCTGACAGGGCACCAAGCATCACTTGGTGAAGCACTGAGGATCTGACAGGACTGCAAGTTCAGTGGTAATTAAAAAGTGTATTATCCAAGTTACTGCCAATTGTTGAGGCCAGGATGTGCTGCCTTGACACTACTCAGCTTGCTCTGTGCCAGCTGTCACAATGAAATCTTCTGGACTGGTTTCCTGCAATCCTAAAACTTTCTAAGTTATAGGGCCCAAAAGACCAGTAGCTCAAAGAGATGATTTTCCTTCCCTTGAATTTCACCCAGGTCCTCTGAGTTTTAACCTAGTACTTCATGCTTGACTTTGTGCTTGACTAAAGCATAGATTGCTTTTTGACAGAGCAGACAGAAGGAAATCTAGAGGTTTTTTCCTAAAGGGAACTGGGGATTCTGCTTTTCCTGAGAAGGAATGATTAAGTCAAAGTTTTGGCATTATTTAAATCATCAATTAGTATTACTTTTCCTTTCATATATCATTTTTTCTTTCTCTGAATGTTTTCTTACTTTTATTTCTTTTTGCTCTCTATCCATTGAAGGAAAACAAAATAAATAAACATCTGCTTTCATTTGAACTCAGAAATTTTAAAGACATATACACACATTTTTGCTAACATTATGAGTTTCTTGAATCAGTACAGATCATATCTTCTTTCTTATCAAGATTTTTATAATATTTACTGTGTCCAAACTTTAGCAGGGGTAGTGTTAGAACTCTGCCTCCTTTTCCATGGAGACAAAAGCAGCATATAAACTTAGAATTTCAAGCCCAATAGTAAAACTGGAAAGTAAAATTCCCTCTACCCATTCTCAGTGTTAAACTCTTTCTGGGATGATTCAGTTCAGCACTCTGTCTGTCTTTGAGTACATCACCAAATTGTATTTTAAAAATGCAGCGGAATTCAGAATCAATGGGTTTCAAAATGCAGTGGGTTCACATCCTTTAGTTTGACTGGGAAAAATTTCTCCACAAAAAGGTTGTCATGACCTGGCAGTGAATCCCTGGAGAGATTTAAAAGCTGTGTGGATGTGGCACCTGGGGACATGGGTCAGTGGTGGCCTTGGCAGAACTGGGGCAGTTGGACTCCCTGATCTGAGGGATCTTTTCCAGCTGAGATGATTCTATGAATTCTCTGTCAAACATGTTGATTTATCCATGTGTTTAAAGCTCCATGACCAGAGCAGTCTGCCAGCAGACATGTGAAGTCAAGCACATAAAAAACCTTCCCTTTTGGCCCCTCTGGGCTATGTTGGTCCACAGCTGGAATCCTTTATCTCTCCTGACTGACCTTGAGTGCCCACCTGGGCTTTAAATGGCATCAAGCCCACTTGGCAACTGCAGCTGCTCCACACTCTGTTCTCTGTCCCTCATGTTTTCTTCCTCCAGCTTTTCTCTGTAAGGTGACCTGGTAAATCTCAGCTGGGAATTATTGAGTGTGGGTTTGTGGGAGCACTGCTATTCTTAAACCTACTCAGGGACATTGGAGAGGACTTTTTAACTCACTGAAAGAGAATCGTATCAGTCAATTCTACATCTATTGAAGACATCCATCTCAAAGAAAAATGAGTGGAAAAGGATTAACTCAACAGATGAATGTTCACCTAAATACTTACTTTCTTTCCATAGAACTAAGTCTTGTACATGCATTTGCCAGCAACTAACCCTCTGGAAAATCCTTGTCTTGTCAGAGGCTGCAAGTCCTCTCAATACCTTGCAAGCCCTCAAGCTCGAAATGGAACTTGATAAATTACCCTCTGGGTCACAGGCTTTGGACTGGCATCTCACTGATGAAAATCTGTTGACCTCTCCAGGAAAAATGCTACAAAAGTGTATGTGGACTGACACATGGGAGAAGATTGATGTTAAGAACAGATATAGAACATTTTTAGGGTCTTATAAAGATAAAAATCATTGGCCTGTTTGTCTTTATATTAATTTATATAAAGGATTTTTAGTTCCATGTTCCTCTCCCAGCAAATGTTTTATTTTGCATTTATATATTAACCTACAGACTGCAGTTGTCTGGAGTCATATCAGTAATGTGGAAAGACAAAAACATTTTCTTTAAAGCAATCAAGCAGCAGACTGAGTTTGCTGAACAAGGTTTGTATCACATAGAATAGCTCAGCCTTATTAAAAGCATCTGAATTCCCATAAGCAGCAAGAAATGTCTTGCTTTTGGGGACAGCCAATCCATGGTGTGACTTTTGAAAGAGAATCAGTTCGGTGCAGAGGGTCTCTGGGATTTGACAAAATATCGAATGACTTCAGCTAACTAGTGCGCAATTGTTCTGAGCTTAAATAGAAAAAACACAGAGCTGATCACAGGCTTCAAGTCCTGAACTGGCATAATGTGGTGTGTAACTGAGAGCTTCTCAGAACTGAAAGCATCACCAAAATGAGCAACTCATTACTGCTTTTAAAAAAATAAAAATAAAGTAGCTTTTTGCTAGAGGCAATTTCATTAAATGCAATGAAACTCATTTTCTCTGTAAATGTAGCTGACATCCTATAACTTCACAAATGGCACTGAGTGCAGAATGGAGGAGAACATGAATGAAATTCTACTGTCACTGCACCAGCATAAATCAAGGAAGACTTTATTTAAGTAAGAGAAGTGTCAGCTGTTTATGTGACAACTAAGCTATAGATAAAAATCTCTAAACAGTCCATTGCCCTGTAATGCTTGGCTGGTATAAATCAGTGTAGCTTTCTTAGCTCCAGCAGGAGATCTCCCAGTTTGTACCAGAAGATATATGGAGAGTGGAAGAGGTTATAGGCATCAGCTCCATGACTTTGAACCTGGTCTTTCTTGTGCTGATATTTCCAGCATTTAACTCCTGTTGGCTGTGCTGTATGGCCATTGGAAAGTTCTGAGTGTTTCAAGAGACAGGTGTTCACAGTAGCTACTCAGAGAAAACAGGATTAGAACAGAAATTATGAGAAATAGGCTTAAGATAACAAATGGCTTTGATATAGGTCCTGAACAGTGATCAAATTCCTTTATGAAAGGGGTGTGTAGGTGTTTTATGCCAAATCCTTCTGTCTGTGCTGAGAGCAGATGCACTTCTTTGTAGCACCAGAAAAGTTCCCTCTGTTGAGGCTTTTGTTTGTTCAGAAGTCGGTTGAACAGATCTCAAAGACTGTAAGAATGACTTCAAGCCCCACATTGTTCAAATGGAAACACTCTGCAAGGGCCCTCTTGGAGCCACACGAAGTTGATTTGCAGTCTTGTCTTCAATAATATCTTTATTTGCTCCTGAAACTGCAAAGCTCTTTCAAAGGAAAGATCATGTCTGGAGGAAGATACCCAGCTCAGTACTTCCTACCTGGATCCCAGGGGTGTTCTGATAACAGGAAACTCCCGCCAACACTGAGTATTTCTACCCCACACTGTGAAATGCTTGAGGTGTTCATTCTATAGGAATTATCAATATGACTTAAGAAAAAATTATTTCACCTATGCTAATTTAAAAGCTGTACCACTGTATTCTGCCTTGACACTGTTGTACCACTGAATCTTTAGTGAGAAGCAAGGGTACATCAATATGAGATAATATATTTTTATTGTCCATGTGCTTTCACATACTGAATTCTCATTTTCCATAAATAATGTTTCTTCCAGAGTTTTCATAACATGAACAAGGGCAGAAAAAACAATGTCACAGGTTTAAAAACCATGTTAGTTGTGTGTTATTCTGAATTAGTATGAGTGCTTTTTAAAAACTGCACTTAGTATATGTTTTCCCAGAAAAATATCAGGAAGTCATTCTCTGTGGTTTTATTTTAAAAGTTTAATTAATTTTTTTTTTTTTTTGCTTTGAGGAGAGAAAAATTAAAAGAAAGAGATGTAGTTTTGTAGTGCTGAAAGGAAAGTCTCTGTGAATGAGAAAACCTGGACTTGCTGCTTGCCTCACAGACAAGCCACACAAAAGAGAATCGTTTCTGAAGAACACTATCAGAGGTTTCTAATATCAGGTCTGCAGAAGTGCACCAGATTATTCATTGTTCATTCAACAGATAAAATCGATTTTTGCAGAAAACCTCTACATCTAAAAGACAGAAAAGGAAAAAAAGAATCTCTGAGCCGGTTGATGTACAAGAAAAGCAGGTAGAAAACAAATTTAGATTTTAACAGATCATGTCATGGGACTATCTGATTAGTAGCAGTGGGGATTCATGTTGTATATTTGGCCATTGTAAGATAAAGTGATTATAATGCAGAAGTTAATGCTTCAAGGTCATGCTTTTTTTAAACTTTTTTTTTCTTAATAATTTATTTTTTTAAATTGGTCACGGATTGACACATCCTCTAGTCTCCTGTGATACCTGAAGGGTCAGCAATGTACCTGGCTGTGTGGAGGGTGTGCTCATAACTGAGATGCATCCAAGCATTTGAGTGTTTCCTCCAGGGGACATTTAATGGAATCATTCCACTGTGTACCTCTCAGCAGCACCAAACAATGCTTTGAATTCACAGGAAATTTTTTAAGTATTGCTTGTTAACAGCAAAGTTACTATGGCAACTGTATCAGTTTAAATCCTATCAGATTTCAGTTAGATTCTGGTTTTATTATTTTACCATTTAGGTTTGATACCTCTTCTTGTTAAAACATTCAGAAGCCTGGATCCCATATAATGTTTTTTGGTGTGTTTTTTAATAGAACAATCCTTATCATATTTCCTTGTAGTTCCAAGGGAGTCAGTGTTACTGCTTTGAATTGGCCCCTGATTCTAAGACTCCTGTACACAGACTATCAATAGTTAATTCAGGTGCACACTGGGGAGCATCTAATAGAATTTGAAATTTTCTAGGACATCATTTTGGTCCTTCAGCTGTCCTGCCACAATTTGTGTTGCTTCTTCCTCTCACTCTTCCTCTGCCCTGGTGTGGGCCCTCACATCCACAGGGGCTGCAGCTCCTTCAAGGATATCTCCCCCACCCTGAAGAATTTCCCATTCTTCTGACTTTGGTGTCCCCTCCATTGTTTCTCTATGATTCCCTCGCACTCTCCCAGTATTTTCTGCTCTTATTCAAATATGTTTTCAGAGAGGCACCACAAAATTCCCTGATGGATTCGGCTTTGTCCTGCAGTAGGTCCATGGGCTGCAGTTTTTGCCACAGGGCAGCCCTTGCCCTCTTCTCTGAATTTGCCTGTAAAAAATTCTATCCACTACAATACAGACTTTGTTCTCCCTGGGACATGTTGCAGGATGAGTTAGAACTCTGTGAAAATGGTCTTGTTTCTGGTATCACCCTCTGACTTGCAGCATGTCCCAAAATAAAGTAAGGTAACATTTCTAAATTCCTGTAAAAATGACCTTGCATAGCTCACCTGCCTTCAGCCCATTAATGATTAAGACATGAGGATGAGACTCAGCTTGAAATCAAACCTGCTCAGAGATTTCCCCCTGTGAGATAAAGGGGATGATTTGCCTACCCCGTGTCTCTACAGGAAATCAATATTATAACTCTTCTGTGGATCTGGGCAACTACCTCAAGTTCACAGGAGATGCTATTTAAATAGATGCCCTGTGGAAAGTACAAGTGAGAGATTTTCACAGGGCACTCCAACATGCCCAAAAATGAATGCCTGAGACAGCTGGAATGAGTCATCTACTGTAAGTGAATCCCTTCTCAATGACTGTGGAGATGAGCAGCTTTAAAACCACTTCCAAATTTCTTCTGGCTGAAGTTCAGATGGACCTGAGCCCTTGAGCTGACACAGAGAGGTGCTCACTACATGACAAATTCCTGGCATTCTGAAGCAAGTGAACTGGCAGAAGACATGACAGTGTGGCTAAATTAAGAGACAGAAGCTCCCTAATTAAAACAGACTGGCAGTACACATCTCCGTATTCAGGAACAAAGAGACAAAGAGAATTGAGTGGGGCTACAGTGCAATGTTTGTGTCTTCACTGAAGGGTAGCTCTTATCCACAGTGCTTCCAACAGTTCCTGAGATAGGACACACAGTTTGGTTAAGTCCTGACATAATGGCTGGGTGATTCAATAGTTACCATCCCCTCTTCACCTAATCCCTTGCTAGAAAACCCAAGCACACAGAGAAGGTGCAGCTCAGGAAAGCTTGCCATGAGACAGAGTAGGGAAGATACATGTGCTCATGGTCACACTGGACTGCAGAATTAAGTATTTGTTGAGTGAGAAGACTCACTGGATGACATTCCCTTTGGGAGCCATCTGTATTCCAAACACAGAAATGGGTTCATGGTATTGTGTAAAGAACCTTTCTTCATTGCATGGCTAGAAAGAGGAAGAGATTTTCTTGGTGGCAATGGTGAAACAGAATCAAATCTGCCTCCTTTGCATCATTTTATGTCAGGAGTTAATGGGAAGTGGTGCCTCATTCCTTGACAGCCTGTGCAGTTTTGCTCTACATCTCTGGTACATGAAATAGAGTTGCTGAGGAGATCATGATGCACTGAACCAGACATGGGTGAAACCAGGAGCCACAAGGACATTGAAAGCCACTGATGTCTGCTGAAGTCCTCTTGTCTCTGGTAAACCACAGAATCATTGAAATGCTTAGACTGGACCTTAAAGATCATCCAGTTCCAACCCCTGCCATGGGAAGAAATGCCACCTGCTTGATCAGGTTGTTCAGTCCCCCATCCAGCTTGGCCTGGAGCACTTCCAGAGATTGGGCAGCCACAGCTTCTCTGGGCAGCCTGTACCAGTACCTCACCTCTATCTGAGTAAAGAACTCCTTCCTAACATCTAATCTGCTTCTCTCCTCTTTAGTTCAAAACCCTCCCCCCTTGTCCTGTCGCTACTTGCCTGTGTAAATCTGCCCATGTATCCACTAAGGGCATTGTAAGTGCAGACACTTGGGAAACACACACAGAAATTTGCAATTTACACCAAGTTCTTTCTGCTCCAGAAAGCTCTTCCCAAGCCATTTGGAGTTTTACAACAATGGTCTGTGACTGACTGTAGATGAGCAATAGCCAACTCTCAGTACCTACTAATAATATCCCTGAGTTAGGAGAGAGTCCAAAGAACATTATGACACTGAACTGAATAAAAAAGGTGAGGACATTGCTTGTATAAAATTAATATTCTGTGTAAAAGCTGACTTTATTGTTATTAATTGAAAAGCTCCATTAACTTAAAAGGCAAAAACAATGGGCGGTAAATTATTTTTTTCCAGGGTTAATCTTCCATTGGATGGAAAGGGCACATTATTTGGCTTCCATTAAAGCGATATTAAAGTTATATTTCTAAATGTTTGCACAAAAGTGATGTGGTGTGAAAAATGAGGTAGGACTTGATACCCTTTAACTGGGAATTTATTTGATATGATGTGGATCACCAGGGTTCCCTTCCCAGCATGGGCAATATTTTGAGGTAATTCAAAATTGACACCCTATGAATGAAAACATTGTGTGCTGCAGCTTCATTTCTCTTTAGAGTATTCATGCAGCCATTCTTGCTACAAAATCCTGGTATTTCATGGAGTTTCCCCCATAGCAGGTTTAGTAATGAAAAAACAGAACCACAGGATGTCAAGAATTATAAGAAGTAGAGACGGGACTTCTGAGTTGCCTTAGATGGTGTAATTTATTTTTCCTTATCTTCTACATAAACAGGAAGGATGAGTTTGGCTCACATCTTCACCACATGGTTAAGAAGGTCACAAGATCTCTAGTTACAAGGCCTTTTAAGGATTTATGAACCAATAAAATACTGCCACAAAGGTTATTTATATTTTTAACCCAAGAGTTATTTTGTTTTATATGTTTTGCTGCAGTGAGGAGTTTCTTAACCAATCATCTAATGATGCACAGACTTACAATACTACACTTTAAAACTTCTTATTACCTTTATAACAACTTCTATTTTCTCTATATCTCAAACTCCAAACTTTCCAATGTCTAGCTTAATGTGTTTTTGCTTAAGCTAAAAATATACATTTTTACTTCTAGTATCTAAATATGGTAATTTTTCCCAGGGTCTCAGATTGAATCCTGTATTTAATTCTAAGCTTTGGCCCGCAGGCCCAATGTTCTGAGAGCTCTCTGCATTTTGGATTCCAACAACAGGTCAATTTGTAATTTATTCAAGGTCACTCAAGAAATGTCTGTTCAGTAATCGAACTCAAGCTCCTAAATTCCCTATCTAAGCTATTGATCATTTAATTCCTTACCTTGTAGCAGTTTTAGATAAAGTGCAAAGGCAAACTGGACCATGCTTTCAGAGGGTGTGCACAGAATGAGATTATAACAGTCTCACAAACTGCTGTGTGCCAGTGGAGCTGTGCAAATTGTTTTCCCAAATCCTTGTTACCCGCACCAAATATGATACTGGATTTAGTTTGGCCTGTTAAAATAGGGGATTACACTAAATTATTACCATCAAGTAAGAGTCTGTGTGTGGGAAACATTACACTCCCTCACCTAACATGTGCTGACTTCTTTGCAAGTCTCCTGGAAACCTTGTTGGTCCCTGTTGCTGGAACAAAAGTTCATAAGGCTTATTATAAATATGACAGTGAGAGCAGACAGGCTTCAAGTCCCAGTGGTACAAACAATGAAACAAGGGTTTATTATCCATGCCTAAATTGCTTCACAATAGACAAACCACACTGAGGACAGAGTTATCATGCAAAACTTTCAAGCATGTGTATTAGATAGTAGCATAGCATGTAGTTTATCACAGGGTGAGAATTTTAGATTTATGGGGTTTTTAGATTGGTAAGTGCATGAAGAAAGATGAAGGTTTCACGTGGCTTTCAGACTTCTTCCTTCTTCATCTGCTCCATCTTCTGCAGTGATGGTGGCATGTTCTAATTGGTCTAGAATAGAGATTGGCTTTCTAACATGGATAATAGTTATTGGAAAATTATTATAAATAAAGTAGACGTAGTTTTTAGTATGAAAGTAAACACCACCCTGTGTAGGTGGAATTTGTGCCTGGACTGACCTGCAGAGCAGATTTCTGTTTGTCAGGGAAAGAATGTAGAGATAAGAAAGAATAAACAACCCTGAAAAAACAGAAGAGATGGCTCTCGACCATTTCTTCAATCTCTGGCTGGAGAAAAAGACTTTTACATTCTTGGGTTTCTCGCTGCACCATGAAAAAATACATTAAAAAACTATTTTTAAAAGCATGATAGTAAAGTTGTCAGGGACAGGGCTTTCAAATCATAAGTGTGCTACAGGGCATTGATATTGGGAATAGAAATGTATCTCTTTAATTTCAGTATTTGTGTATTATTTGTGTTTATTTAATGTATAATTGCAAAACCTGCTTTGAAGTGCAGAGAGGACGTGAGAAGTGGAAGAGAAGGTGGAGAGAAGTATAGAAATCATGTTTGGTGAGGAAGTATGAGGGGAACAGAGCTGGAAAGAGAGTAGAGGGCATTGAGAATGAGAATAACATAGGACAAAGAAGCAGAGCAGAAATCTTTCACAAGAGTCAAAAGGTGCTTTATGGTACTGGTGATCAGTACTATGGTCACTCTATACTTCAGATGTTCCTTCATGAAGGGTATCTTTGTTGGCAAAAGTGGAAGAAGAAGTAGTAATAAATGAGTAATTACTCTAGACTTGAAAATTCTGAGACCTTGTCATCTCTGGGATCTGAAGAACTGAGATCCATCACTGAGATGGATGAAGACAAGCACAAGATCTGGACACAAAAGGCCATCTGATGAAACATTCTTTCATGCCCTGACTCCAGTGGGAAACTAGAGCAGCCAAGTTTCTAAGGCAGATAAATGCCTTAAAGTATTTGTTCAATTGTTGACTCTTTTTTTTTTATGTTCTCTTCTCTGATCATATCAGATAAGGATATTTTTAAAAGTTCACTTTATTTTCCCCCTCAAGAATCTTTCTTTCCAAGTGGTATGGGTGAGAAAGATGGTGTCAGCTGGTGAAGTTTATATTGCTACCTGCTGAGTTTGATGTACCCTAAGGAGAAGCAATGAAAATCCACTTTAGGAATTTCCCTTTAAACTGTCACTAAAAATAGAAAAAAAAGAGATGCCAGGTTACCCAAGCTCTTTTTCCATACAAACCCCTGGAGTCAAATTTGACAGCGTCTTTTTTCTCTACAAAAAGGAGAAGTGAAAGTCTGCATTTTCTAGCTAAAATCAAAGGGATTTTTTTCCCCCTTCTTTTTAAGATGTTGAATGAACGCCTCAAAAGGAGAACTCGTGTCTTTTTCTTATCCGAGACTCACAAGGCAGAACAAGATAGTGGGGACTCTGAAAGCAAGGTGAGAGTATTTACTTGTCCTGTAATAGCCACTCTGTCTCAGGTGTGAAGGATGCCAACTTCATGTCCTTCCTGGGAGACTACTCAGTTACAGCCTGTGCAGAGGAGAAGTTGGTGTAGTAGATTATATCTGGTGCCTTCGTCATCCATCAAAGTGGAAGGTAAACATCACTAATGTTCTCTTTCCACTGGAACAAAACTTGGAGAGCAAAGCAGAGAAACTCATCAGAACAAAAAGGAAAACAACTGTTTTTGAAAGGACTTGGGTCCAAGTTTTGGAGATGACAGGAAATTGAAGTCACTAAATTAAGAGCTTTTTTGTGCTGAAATGCATAAATGCAAGGGCAGAAATTTTGTTCACAAGCCAAATGCCAGACCTTTCTCCTGGCAACAAGTTGCTAATTTTATTTACCTACTTTGTAAAATATATATCATTTTCAAGAATGAAATCACTCCAGTGATGAATGGAAAGAAACAAAAGGAAATCATTAGAGACAGAAATGGTACCTCAAATATAACATAATAGTACCACTTTTTCTTGATCTGTTGCCAGGGTATAGGACAATACTTGTCTTACATTATCTAAAGCATCTCATCTATTTAATTCTGGTTTATTGGCTACACAAATCAAAGGTGTTGCAATAATTAACAACAAGACATGTTCCTTTCCCCTGCCTCCACAAAATCCTTTCATATTTTAAATCAATGTGGTTTTACAAAGGGTTGGCTTTCTTTTCTGTCTGCTTTAAATTGTTTTATGGAATTTAATAATATTATAATAATTTTTCCATTAAAAGCTTTATACATCTTTTTCAGAGAGCAGGAAGAAAAATCAGCATTTTTTCAATTATCTTGACATGGTGCAGTTTCATAGTTGAAAGACTGAGAAAAAGATTCTGTTCTCAGTTGAGTTCACTCCACTCCTTCCTTCACACACTCAGTTTAAAACCTGCCATGTGCTGACTTATTCTGTCAGCATTCACTGTCAGCTTTGCCATCTCTGTCACTCAGGGCTAATCAAAAGGCAGGGATTTGCCATTTGGCTTCCACTGGACTAACAAGAGCTGTGGAGCTGCCTGCTTCTTTCAGCTCCTACTACAAGCTGCAAATGTGGAGATTTTGGGAAGGACGAGTCAATTCCTCATTGAAAGTGCAGTTTTGGGACAGCCTAAACCCTTTATGATTTAATGTTGAACCAGCCACAGAGTTTTGAATGAAATAAAAATGGCAGTGTATTTCAGAAGTGTCAAAGCAGCTCACTCACCCAATCAAAAATGTCATTCAGCTCAGACCTGTAACCCCTCAAGTGTTTGGTGCTCTCAGTCAGCAAATTCCAGCTCTGTAATGGTGGATAGAGATCACTGCACAACTGGATTTATCACCATGCCAGATGTGACAAAATGGAGCATAGTCTTTTATTCTTTTCCCTGTCTCTTAATATTACCAAGTCTTTAAAAAAAGAAAAGGAAAAGTCAAATTATTGGAGCAAGATTTTTCAGAAGCACTCAGTGTTTTTCTGAGTCATCACTCATAGAACGTGATGATTAAACTCTTGCTGATTTCCATGGCAGCAGTTATGCTAATTCTAACTACTCCTGGACATGCTAGGCTTAAATGCATCTGTGACATGTGCTTTCTTTTCAGCTGGGGTTATTTAGCACCCATTGATTCCTTTTTTACTTTCCCTTTCCTTCCCTGCATTCTGGTTTTTGAGCTAGTAAGTCAGCTGGATGTCTCAGTATAACAATTCCTGATCAGAGTGCTTTAGGAAATTACAGCAATTCCCCCATTCATTAAAAAAATTCAAAAATGGGAAGTAGCACACTGTAGAAATATGTTATATGGCTTGCTAACAGCATGTTTATTTTTAAACAAGTTTCATATAAATAATAGCTTCTACCTTGCCATTCATTACATTGTAAAACCCTTTACTTTTATTTTTCAGCTATCTTGTTTGTTGTTTCTTGAGCTGCAATAAATCTGAATAGTTTTATTTTACTTCCTAAAATGCACTTCAGGGGTTGTTCATTTTTTTAATGAAACCTATTTATAAGCTGAGTGAGGATAAAAATGTACCCAAAGGATCATTTTTACTAATATATCATTCTTTCTAAGTTCTCTGGGTCTATTGGAAATATGGTGCAATAACTTTTTTTTTTTTTAAAGTCAGAAATTTGTTTTACATTTTGGGGATGTGGGAATGGCTAATTGTAATGCATCGCATTTTTAGAGCTTTGAATCACATCAGAATTAAGTGCAGAAAAAAGGTTTGATTTTTAGGTACATAGCACACGAAATTTAGGGCAAATGGATACTTATGAGTCTGCAGAGATTGACTACAAGAATCCCAAGGCATTTTGTGATTTCCCAAGTGCACTATAGCAGTCAGAGTTTTCCATCAAATCCTAATGCTAAAGCATTTTGCATTAAATATGGTAATATGGGGCTGTAAGGAGTTGGGATTTCCTTGTCACACCGGTGTTCCTGGATCACCAAATGACCCCCTGACCTTCTTTCCCACTTCTCACCAGAGCAAGGGTGGCACACAGAGCCAGGCTGGTTCTGCCTCAGAAGAGTTATTGCATGGCAGAGCAAAGGGCAGGGGACAGAGAGGTCCAAGAAGGTGAATTTACTTGTCTGTAGTCATAGAAAAAGGCAGTGACAGAGAACAGGCTCCAAAACACAGGAAATGGGACCAATGTTGGAGTCAGTTCCCACATCTCAGGTACTCAGATCCCACAGCCAAGATTTCAGTTACCAGCTAAGGATTGCCTCAAATTCAGTGTTTCCTCAGCATCCTTGAAAGTCTCCAAGTGCCTGATCTGAAGAGTATAATTGTGCCCAGGAAATCTCCTCTCTGGGGAGCCTGTAGGCCGGATTGTTACACATGGAAATTCTTAGGTGTGAGCAGGCTGTGCCCATCCAAGCTCAGGGGGTGCCTCAGCATCCCCTGGCCCAGAGCCACTTGCACTCTCTGGTGGGGTCCTGACCTTCTCCTTCCACATCCTCTCAGAGCTGTTTCCTGAGAACCTGAGAGGTTCTGGAAAGGACAAACAGCTCAGGAATTTTCCCACTTACACTCCCCAGAAAACCCAGTTTAAATACTTGCACATCAGCAGCTGTGAGTTCCTCAAAGGCTGCAGCCCCACCACTTTGCTCCCTGTGACTGGAGGAGAAAGGAGTGGGACCCCACCTGTAACTGGGAACCCAAACCAGCAAGCAAGGGACCAAATTCACAGGTGTCTTTATTCCTGGGAGGCACCAGTCCATGGATCCCACCTCTGAACACCACATGGCCTCTTCCCACACCTCCAGGTCGAAATCCTTGTGGAGTTCATACACCAGGGACCAACATCCAGCTTCACTCCCCCTGCAAAGCAGACCAATGTTTATATATCTTTAAAAACTTGGATCTAAATCACCTCACAGGACATCTGTCTTCCTCTTAGGACTACCTTGCACAGATCAGATAAATTTCCAAACTTGTTGGAAATTTTTGTGGCCCTATTTTTCTCTTTTGTCAAGATTGCTAAGGCAGGGGGACAATATTTCTGTCTACATTGTATTCCACAGGAACAGTGCAATAAAATATGTACGTATGAATTGTTATATCTCTGGAATATATGAATTCTCATAAACTCACCAGATGTTTTGAAGCAAGCACTAGGTTTTAATTGAGACATTGCCAATCTCCCAAAGCACTCTGATTCTTATTTATTTCAGTCTATTTATATTTTATAAAGGAAGGAATAGAAAATTCTTTGTCCACTTTTAGAGGAAAAAAAAAAAAGGAACAAAGTTATCATTCATTTAATACTTCTTAATAGAAAGATGAAAGTAATAGAGAAATGAAACTGGAATATTTCACAGAACTTTAGCCCCACAAAAGCAAAATTTCCAAGAGAAATCCTCCATAAGCTTAACCACAAAATATTTATGGACACAAAGTAAGGACATATTTTCTTTTCTGAATAAAGGAACAAAATATTTATAACTTAGAAACATTAGAATAAAGGTCTCTTCTGAATGGGCTGGATTGATTATAACCACATCAGCACAGCAGGATTAAAACAGTTAAAACTAAATTTTTAAAATTGAAATAGTAAAGTGACACCTGTACATCTACTGGACTTCAAAACAAGTCACTGAGTATGTTTGGATATCTAAAAGAGGCAGGGCACTTACCTTCAGTCATGTGAATCCATCTCCAGGGCTATGGTAATCATAATGAGAGTTGAGGCAAGCTGCTTATCCGGAAAACAGCTGTAAGTGTCCTAATTTCTACCTAATTCCACACAAGGAATCTCATCCCTTCTGTAAAACTGCAGCCCACAACACTAAGCAGCATGTAAATTCAATGTCAGTGCTGGTCACTGAATCCAAAAATCCCAAGGAACAGGGCTCCAAGAACTCTTGGAAGATGGATGACCCTGCCCTTTTACCCTGTGACATGGGACCAATCTTTCCTGTGATATTTTCCACCAATGTTTAGCCAACCTCCCATTACAAAAAACACCAAATGTGAAAATAATGCCCCAAAATCTTCTTTCACACAGCAGTCTGTTGTGATAGATGACCAACTTAAGTTCCTTTTTTTAATCCAGACCTGACAATCAAAGGTTCAGGTTCAAGACACCACTGCAGAAGAAGATTGAGCAACAATTACAGGAGCAAAACAGGAAAGTTGAAATTCTTTTGCATCACTGGGCCCAATGAGTGTTACAAGGTCCATTCAAACACGAGTCACAGAGCAAATGCATCCACATGATCTGACTCCACCCACACTGCTGCCTGTCCTGTGTAATTGCCTTAGCAAAAGGAATTTGGAAAATCCTGCAGAGACACTGGCCATCCCTGGATGTACAACTTGGGCTTGGCAGAAAACGAAAACATTTCATTAAGACCAAACTGACACTATATTGCTGCACAGATAAAGGTAAAAACGCCAGAAGCTGACTGAGAATAGGGGATAATTAATGGATGGATGGACAGAAAGATACTGTACAACATATTCCCATAACTGGATTTAAGAAAACCTGTAATAGTAAAAAGCAACCTCCAAGTAATAAGAAATACCAGAATTAAAGCAAGTCCAATTTTCTGTGCACTAAATTGCACAATACCATTCCAAAATCATGGCAATGATCCTCCTGGAACTCAGTGTAGTGTCAGAATTTGTCTGGAAAGGTACCTTCCATGTCCTACTTGGCTCACAATCAATCCAGGACTAAAATTTCAGGATATTATTTCCTTAATAATACTCTCAACTCTCAGCAGGAACATGCTCCATGTGGATATTTTGGTAGTGGATTTTTTGCAAGTCCATCCCAAGCTGTGACTTTTAGAAGGCACAATAACCACTTTTAAGTGATTGATCACAAAACACTGATAAACAGAAAAGACCTCCCAGCAAACTTTGAGTAATTCTTCTGCAAGACAGATGTGTTTCTGCTTAGGAGTTAAAAAAAATTGTCCCTACTTTCACTAAGCATAAAACACAGTATTTTTTCCTTGCCTTAGACTTGAAAAACATTAAACTTTCCTTGACATAATTTCCTCGCAGAATTAATTCTGAGGCAGACACCTGGCATGAGATATTTCAGTCCAAACCATTCACATTTGTCAAAGGTATGAGTGTCTGAAAACAGGTCCTTGTAATGGAAAGTGTCAGGCAACCTTAAATACACAGACCTCTCGGCCTGCCCGCAGTGCAGCTTTTAAATGAAACAATCATTTCATAGCAGAGATTTAAAAACACAGCCTGTGTTCACTGTAAAACTTCCTCCCAGTCTTCCAGACAGGCAGCTTTTGTGCTTTAGCCATAGGTCAAACTTGTTGCAAACACAGTTCTTTTTCTCCAACTTTGTGCCTCATAATTACTTAACTGTGAAGTTTTAGTGGGCAGCAATACACAGAGCTGGAATATTCTTTGGTAATAGCTTTGTTGTCCAGAGCAGGAGAAATCTTAAAGATGTCTCCTGTACTGGCTAAAATTTGATACTGAGATTATTTAAATCAGCTTTTTCTCAAATTCTGCCTCCTTGCTTACTTGATATTTCAAACATATTTCTTACTCTGTGACATTTTTCATCCTCTGGAAATCAAATAATTTTAGCATCTAGAAATGTGTTCTAAATAAAACCACAGATATCAAGCCTCAAATTTTAACATTATTTCAGAGGTGAAAATTCTGTATTGACTTAATCTTGCTCCAGGTGAGCTGTCCTTTCCCTACAAGAGGATTTGAAAGACAAAAACTTCCTCCTTTACCTACAGATATTGCTTTAATGATTCATCTCCATCTAGCCCAGTAAATATGACAGAGGAATAGCCCTCAGTGGTCTGTGCAGGGCAGCATTTATAGGTTCTGCTCTCCAGAACAGGTTTATGGAGCTGAACTTTCTGTAAGCACATAAACCTGTGCCCTGCCATAAGTCTGTAAAGCAACAGCTGAGTCCTAGTGCTAGAAGGGGGAGGAAAAGAAAAGTATAAATTTTTTTTTAAAAAATAGCTACAATGGTTTTCACATTAGGGGAATCTTTAAAGTAGAAATGATGCACAGCAGTTGTTGAAGATCAGTCAATGCTATCACGAGTTTGAGAACAGTTCTCTCTGTTAATTTATGCAAACTTAAGCCTGCTGTGTAAACTATGTGGGAACTTGAAAAATTGATGTTTAAAATGGCACTCTCAGTCCTTCATTTTCTTCCTTTCTTTCTTTCTACTTTTTTAATTTTTTTTTAAGAACACTTACTGAAATTTATGTTGACAAGCTGCAGACAGAATGATGGAGTGGCCCTTTTCTGATCTGCAGTTAGAAGTCATTTGCATCCCTCCACCTCAGTCTCTTTTTTCCACAAAAGGAAGTTTCTTTAACTCAGTTATCAATCAACAAAAGCTCTGAAGGGCTATTTCATACAACAATTTGTTAAAGTGACGACAGTGGTATCAAACACACAGCTCTTCAGTAATAGCCTGAAAAGATCCATGTCACTGGGTTATTAATTGAAGAAGGAAAAGATTTTAAAGCCATTAGCATTGGCTGCCTTTGCTTCCAAAGAGAATATTTTTTCCCTGAAATTATTGTTCCTTTTTCTATTTTCAATGCTGCTCCAAAAGCTGGAAAATTTAGTCATCCATGTTATCAAAACTCATTTTTGGAAGTGATGCCTATCAATACAAATTTTTAAAACAAAATATCAAACAGCAATAAACAAACTAAAGAAACAAATAAACTAGTGAATGGTGTGCCCATTGACCAAGGAGAATAGTTTTGTATTTATTATATGACAAATATAAGCAGAAGAATATAGGTTGTACAAAAGTTAGACGTACAGAGAATTTAGAACTGCATTTTTTAGGCATTGTGAAAACGTTTAAAGTGCTGACTTGTTTTAAAGTTTCCATTAAATACTGTTTGAGGCAGACCAGGTGTGCTTTTCATGAGATTTTCTCCCAGAGACAGGATAGTTATCCACTTGCCATGTTAGTGATGGGGACAGAGTTTTTGAGCTGACAGAGTGGTCTGTAGCCTAAAACCCTTCCCCATCCCAGTAAATCCAAGTGTGCATTGACCCACACTGTACACAGAGAATCAAAGAATCAGAGGCTAGTTTGGGTTGGATGGGATCTTAAAAACCAATAATTCATTCCATGGTCAGAGACACCTTCTATCATCCCAGGCTGCTCCGAGCCCCATCCAACCTGCCATTGAACACTCCCAGGGATGGGGCAGCCACAGCTTCTCTGGACACCCTGTGCCAGTGCCCTACCACCCTCACAGAGAATATCTTTTCCTAATATCTGATCTAACCCTGCCCTCTTCCAGCATGAAGCCATTCCCCCTTGTCCTGTCACTCCTGCCTCTTGCAAATACTCCTACCCCACCTCTCCTGTGGGTTCCCTTCAGGCACTGGGAGGCCACAATGAGGTCACCCCAAAGCCTTCTCTTCTCCAGGCTGAACAGCCCCAGCTATCCCACTCTTTCCTCCCAGCAGACTGCTCCATCCCTTTGCTCACCCTGGTGCCTCCTCTGGATTCACTCCAGAGGCTCCAGGTCCTTCCTGTGCTGGGCCTTGGGGCTGGGGGCAGCTCTACAGGGGGGTCTGAGGGCAGAGACCCCTCCCTCGACCTGCCCACACTGCCTTGGGTGCACATTTCTTTTTGCCCCTGTACAGTACCACCTGTACACCTGGACTATATTTGAAAACTTGTAATTGTATCCTGCTGGTTTAGCAGCGTTGAAAAAGCTCACTAAGTGCTTTGACATGACAAAATAACCAGACCATCTTTAGCCAGTGTGCTCTGATTCTCCAAGGGTTCAAAACTTGGATTATTTCTTCAAACATCACTTTTATGCCAATGCCTTGAGTAGGGTCATCCCCCCATACTGAGTTATTCACCAACATGTTTGCAGAACTGGGACAAAGGTGGTATATTTTTACCCTGTGGAGGAGTTAGTTTAGGCATTTTCCCATTATTCCAGTGATAAATTTCCCTAAGGGTCCCTTTCTTTCTGTCTGAACTCCATAGTGTACACCCTTATTGAAGGAAATTTCTTTAAAGGTCCTTTGACTACAAAAAATGGATATGCCTTTGTTGTGGGAGTGAAGGCACATTCTTTGAAAGTGTGTTGCATCACAGTGGGACTGAAGTGCAAACTTTTCCAAACTTTAAAATGGTATTTGGGTGCAGCTCCTTTTATAGCTAAAAAATCATAAACATAAAGGTGAGAACTGCAGATTAAGAGAAAGAAATATAGAGGCAGACACGCTATTTTACAAGCAGTTTAAGCTATTTAAATAACAAATAGCTCTTCACCTGATGTTAAGATGACTAATAGCCCAGATAAAGGCAGCTTTTGGGTGCATAAACAAGATTTAAATGGATTTCAGCTGCTTATTTCCAGAATTTTAGTCAAAGCAACAGGGTGCCTCTAACTCTTCAGAGCTGTTTTGGGCAGGAACGACCCATATGGGTCAATTATCACACCAGTTCAGGGGACAATTGGTTCTCCTCACTGCATTTATTTCTCCACAGAGCTGGTGAGATGACCTTTCCCTATGGCATCATGACAAGCTTTCTGTTAAATTTCTATGTCCTCTCTTCTCCATCCTTTTTTATTTCCCTCTGCTGTTTTTTCTCATGCAATCCAGTAGCAGAACGCTACAGTGGATTTTGGGATGCAGTTCTTTTGAGTCATTGCACAACACAGCTTTTCTCTGGGTCAGACAGAATTGCTGTAAGAAGCTTCAAGCTGAAGATACATAGTTTGTGTAAATGGTTCCATTTCAAAGCTCTAAATTAATATATGCATGCAATCCTGCTGAGCTTATTACTGCAACAATGTACAAGACAGTAAATGGAGTCTGTCATAAAACTTTATGCAGTTTCTTCCTCCAGTTGGGAGAAAAATAATACAAATCAAGACTGGGTGTTAAGAGACTGGTAAAGTGAGATTAGGTAAGAAGAAAGCAATTACGTATCAAATTCCCCCAGCTGGAATGTCTGGTGAGGAAGAGTTTATTGTAAATTTGCACAGAGGGCAAAGTGGAAGGGAAGGGTAGAACTTGGGAATATCTCCACTGTGCTGCTTTGCTCCAGAGGCACTGGGACATGCATGGAGCTGTGGAGCTGGGGTTTGCCATCAAGGATGAACAGACACCCTGCCTGCAATCAGCTAGATAAAGTTGTTTTTATTGCCACCATCAAGCCCTGATGCAATAATTTAATCCACTCTCTTTTTCCAAGTAGATGAATGTGATATCTTTTGCTATTGGGCCCTCAAATGAAATAAAACATTGCTGGTTGGAACTAGTCAAATCAGTCCTTTCATGAATTTTGATTGGTTTCCGTGGAAACACTGGCAAACTCCATTTAGCACCAGGGGCCAAGCCTGAACAAAGGAACTGCTGAATGAAGTCACAGCATCTTCCTCCCATGTGCATGGCAGAGAGATGCATTTCCAAGTAATGCTGGTAATTGTTTGTATGAACGTGCACAGTGATGTGAGTGCACTGGAGAGCCAAGAAATTGGGCAAGAGACACCCGTCAGTTCCAATTCAGAGAGAGGAAAAGATGAAGCACACATTAAGAGAAATATATGCGTTGCTGTTGGGAATAGAGCTGTACTCTTATTCAATATGGAGATTTAAAAATGAGATTGATTTGCAAGACAGAAGAGAAGTCTGAAGAAACTGAGCCTGTCCAAGGAAGTTGAAAAGCTCAATGTCTCTCTGAATTGTCTCTGTTTCATCACTGGCCAAGGTGATAGCAGTAGCTTTCATTCAGTATCATGGGGAGGTTTGGGTTGGATATCAGGAAAAGGTTCTTCCCCCAGAGGGTGCCTGGGCACTGAACAGGCTCCCCAGGGCAGTGATCACAGCACCAGCCTGGCAGAGCTCAAGGAGGGTTTGGACAATGCTCTGGGGCACAGGGGGGGACTATTTAGATTGCTCTGTTCAGGGCCAGGAGCTGGACTCAATGATTCCTGGTGAATCCCTTCCACCTCGGGATATTCTGTGATTCCGTCACTCCTCTTGCTGCTTCTTCTCAAGCTGCCCTGGCTGCACTCCCTTCTTCACAAGCATCAGCTCTTCTGTGGATCTCATTTGTGTTTATTGGGAACAACACCAGCAAATTGATGGAGTTCTACTGCTATAAAATAACATAAAGAGGAAAGCAAAGCATGTTTTCCCTCCAAAGCTTGTTTCACAGCCTAGTGGGTTAATATATCAGAACTAATTAACAGTCTGATGGGAACCCCATGCAACAGCTTGGAGTACTTTTGTGCTGAATGCAGGGGACAATAGTTATTACATCCAGATGAAGGTGAGAGAAGAGCTGGTAAAGTGGGGCTCTTTGAATTTTAAGGACTCATTAAAATATCTTGAAACCACGCATCAATCTGCTTGTAAAATGTTAAGTACAGTGACCAGGAATGAAAACAACAATGCCTGGAAAATGCTGAGACTTTACAGAAGTGATTTTTTTAACATTTTTTCCCTGTTGTTGGGTGTTGCCAACTTCCTGAGAATTAAACTTGATTTTTATCTTTCTGGATTCATTGTCCTAATCAGAGTCAGCGCTGGCACTGCTCATTATCAGCTATCGTGAGCAATATGGGAGGAGGTGAAAACATGCAAGACTTGCCATGTCTGTGCTGAATTTAAAGCCATGGAGTGATTTAGGTGTTACTTTTTTTTTTTTTTTTAGTGGTTTGGTGAGTTTTTTTAGAAACAGGAAAAGTGAAGTTCAATAATGACTAAATATTTTATATAATATAAGACAAAGTGGTTACTCAAAGCCTTTCCCTGATATATTTTGCAAACTTTTGCCATCTTTGCAAGTTTTGCAAGTGTTTCTTACAAGTGTTTGACTGGCAGAGTAAATCAGCTGCATAAGTGATTTTTTTCATGGTGGATTTGTGTAGTAACTCAGAGAGTTCTCATTTAATAACCTGTATGTTTTTTATTTAGAAAAGTTCCTTAAACATAGTGAAGATTTCAGGCCAGGGAATCAAAATGGCCCAGAGGTGACTAATTCCTGCACAGAGGTGTCTGAGACCAGGAGAGATATGAAATTCCTAATGCTGATTTTTTTTCCCCTGAAGATTCATGTCCTCTTTATCATAGAGCATTTTAAGATTTTTATCAGAAACCTGAATTTTCACAGTCAGCATCTGGAGAACAAATGCTGTGTATTCATTCCTACATTCCATGATTTCTCATGGGTTTTTTAATGTTTTAACAGTCCTGCCTTCCTTTATATTGCAGGAAAAGGGGAGAATTTAAGTCAAAAAAAAAAAAAAAAAAAGAGAAAAAAGGGAGAGGGAATAATTTTCTCTTTAAAAGTATATATTAATGAAGGTGTAATGTAAAAAAAATATGCAAAATGGAATTATGTATATGTAATCATGATGGCTTCCTCTTTCCACACCACAGGAATGTTAAATAAAATGAAGTGTTAGGAGAATCAAACTGGACAATGTATTGTATTCACCCTCTGCATGTTAGAAAGTCAAGAAGTTATTTTCTAGGGAAGGCTGTGGGAATAGGGAAAGTAGCAGGGATATCTGTAGGGGTAACGAGGTGTGCTGGGTTCCATGGCAAGGGACAGCAGTGACAAGGTGACCACAGTCCCCTTTCCCATCCCCTGTGCCACTGGAGGTGACGAAATAGAGAACTTGGGAGTGAATTTGAGCTTGTGAAGAAGAGAGGGGTGGGAAGGAGGTGTTTTTAAGGCTTGGTTATATTTCTCATCACCCTCCTCTGATGTGACTGCTAATAAATTCATTTCCCCCAGGAGTGTTTGCTTTACCCGTGACAGGAACTGCTGAGTGTTCTCCCCCTGCCTTCATTTGACCCAAGAGCCTTTCCTTATTTTTCCTCATCCCTGTTCAGCTGGGGAGGGAAGTGATGGAGCAGCTTTGGTGGCACCTGGTGTCCAGCCAGGGTTAACCCACTGCCACACAAGGCTCTCAGGAGTTGTTGTATTTACTGAAAAACACAAGTGCTAGAAGATTAATTAAATTAAGTGCTCCACAGATCACAGGTCTTTAGAGGAAGGGTGCAAACAAAATGTTCACTAAATAGAATGATCTCATTATTTATTAAATAACTCTGGGAATCTTCCTCAGAAATGTAATATGCCTTCCCAACATTTTAAGGACAGTCACTTAACAACTGTTGTTTTTAAGAAAGAAATTTGAATTCTCATTTGATCTGAACACTGGTTACATTTTATATCAAAAGGGAATATATTAAAAAAAAAATATTTTTTATCTGAATTTTTAAAAATATATGTATGGAGTAATACCACATCATTTATTCACAGATTTAGTTTAACATTTGCAAAGGTTTTTTGTTGGGTTTTTTTCAAGTGACATTTGTGTTAAATTTTATCACTTAATAGTTTATATTATTTTTGTAGTAAGCTTGAGTCTGAAAATGAATTCTCAAAACATTTTTTTTCAAATGGGAGTGGTTTGTTCATCTCACAAACTTTGTTGAAGAAAACAATTTTATGGATAAATGTCTCCACCTAGAGCTTGTCTAGAAAAATAATTGCTTAATAAATCATAGTTTTGCATATAATGTATTTAAAAGTCCACATTACAATGATATATCAGTAAAAGCTTCCTTTTCCAGGATCCTTCATCATTCTTCTTGTGAGATGCCATTATCAGAATCCATTCTATACATCAGCTGATGCATTCAAAGGATTTTCTTAGAGAAACAAGGATTTTATATTATAAAAACACATGAAAGGCTATTTTCACAGTTTGATAATTGTAACAATAGGAGAATAAGGTGTTTTTTTAATTCATCCTGAAAGTATCTCAGGTTTCTCATTTCCTTCCCTTTGGAGTTCTACTCCCTTTTCAGTTTCAAAGCCAACGGGTAATTAAACCATGGTTCCCAATTAACAACTCCACTGACTGCAGCCCTTTAATGCTGCCATTTATACAATGAGAAATCCCTAAGGAGTCTGTCCCTGAGGGCAGGGAGGTTTGTCTGCAGCCCAGACGGCTGCAACCCACTGAGGAGTGAGAGCAGCCGCCTTGTGCTGGCACAGAGAGAGGGACTGGAGGCAAGAATGGAGCTGGCAACCCTGAAAATACCTTAGTTAGGAAAGACTCTTTAGGTGACACTACTAGGCAAGAGTGTAGGGCTAATTAACTCAATACTTTTGCATTAATTAATAGAATCGTGCAAAGAAACATGACAGGTAAGTCAGGAACAGCTGAACTTCGCAACCAAAGGCAGTGGAACTCCTCAAAACTTGTCAATACTTTGTACTATAAATAGTCAGAAATTGTAAGTTCTTTAAAGCAGTGAATAAATCAAAATTGTGTGCTTTCACCTCATCATGTCAAAGACTGTTTTTGCTTCCTGGAATAATGGCTCAGAGTGTTCTTTTTCTTTTTTTAAATGAATAGTTGTGAGAAATATCGCCCTAAGCTCTGAGCTCAGTTCCCAGATGTTTCATTTTCAGAGTGCCCTTAGAAAGTTTGCACTTCTGTTTTTAACAAAGTGAATACTCTTTATTTTAACAGCCAAACCATTAAAACTTCTAGACAAGGCAGCAAAACTGGCTCAACATGACAGTATGAAAATGAAACTGTATGAAAATGAACAACTGCAGTGATAAAAAATATCAAATAACAAAATATCAAATTACTTCCCTTAGTTGACAGACACAGTGATTATTACATGAGGAAACAACTCAGAAAAGGTTTCTGCTGCTGGGATCTGACCCTGGAACCCTCCCTGACCTCCACTGGACACTCAGTTCTTCCAAATCTCATTTATTGGGGTTTAATAGGTGACTTTTAACTGGAGACAGATGAGACTCACACAACATATCTTAGCCCTTGCAGACTCCTTATTTAACTCCATGCCTTCTACAGTGTGACCATTTCTTGGGTGCTTCATGATATTCATGTCACATCAAAGAAAAATTCCCTTGGTTTCACCAACTGCCTGTTTAGCTAACTCAGGTCTATGAGTGGGAGCTGTCTACTCAGGCAAAGTAAAAATGTCTGTGTATTCTCCACGAGAACCTAAGAGTGGTCTTTTAAGCTGACCTGAATTTTCAGGACATGAATCCTCCAATAGCTTCCTTGATGATACAGTTGAACAGAAAAAATAGTTGTTAAGGCCAGAAGAAAATGTGTCTTAAGAAAATGCTCTTAGAACACACATTATGTTCAAGTATCTTTTTAAATTATTTTTTTCTCTATAATTTTAAAGATTAATAACCTAGAGATGCCTTATTGGTACATGTCATGCATTTAAAATCTGCTGGGAAAAGGGAACATATTCTCTGTTTCACCCTGTGCTAGTACCTGTTTATTACTTTTTTCCAGTCTTGCTCTGGACTTTGCTTCATTTCATTTTGTCAGATCCTCTGGAGAGTCTGAATAAAACCAGCAGCCCAAGTTTTCATTCAATTTGCAAGTCACACACTTGTAGCTGGGGAAGACACAGTTATTGTATTTGTAGGTGTGGGATGGTGTTTGCCACTGTCTCTCATTCACAGCAATAAATGGCTTATGGCCATTTCAGATTAACAATACCATCTCCTAATTAAATCCCTGAAAATATTAAATCCTTGGAATAAAATCAAACATTTCTTTTATTGTGCACTGGGAATTTTTTTCGTCTGTGGAGGAAGACAGGCAAGTGCAGCAAGAAATTCACCCTTTTCTAAAACAAATGTAAGGATTGGGGAAAAAAGTGTCTTGGACCAAATCAGGACTTATTATATTAACCCTAGCTGAACTGACTTGACAAGACACAACACTTTCAGGCAGGTAAAGTTGTTAAAGTGGGATCACACCAGGAGTTCTTTAGGAAGAGGGTTTCTAGAATTTACTTTTGCCAGATTTTCAAACTCGCATTAAGATTTATACCTCACTCTCATTAGATGTCTTAGCACTGCAGTGCTCTCAGATAACTATTTTGAGCAGATGAGTGAGGCACACATATCTTTATTCCAAGACATCTTTATACCCATTTTTTTCTCTTCTGGGATAAATACAGCAAGGATGTCAGCACACTTACTGTGATCAACCTATTTGATTTCAGATGATGGGACCTGGGCAGGGCCAGGAGCAATAGGGCCAACCTCCCTCACACCTATAAAAGAAACCCCTGGGGCTCACCTACAACAGGGCAGGGAAACAGGTGTGACAGTGCAGACTTGATGATCTTAAAGGTCTTTTCCCACCTGAGCTATTTCATGATTTGCCTTGCTGTTAGCTTTTCTCCTGTGTTTCATGTTCCAGTTTTTTATTTCAGTCCATTAGCTCTGATTCTTCCCAAATCCCACAATGTGCTGCAGATGTACTTCTACCATCTTTTTCCCACACCAAAAATCCATTTATTAGCTGTCAAAGCTGCTTACGATATTCCCTTTCATTACCTGCTATGCAGTGGTGATATCTGTAGCTGAAACACTTTGGGTACAAACCACAACTTCTTTAGCAAACTGTGAAAATGGCAATTTCTCAAGCAGATCCTTGCTTGAGCACAATCACAGCCATCTTCCCCAGTGCTGAAGACATCACAGTGTTATTCCCTATACACCTGCTGAGTTACTCAGGAACTATTCTGGAGTAAAACCTGCGCCTGCTTTGGTCTGCTTGCAGGTACCAGTGAAAAAAAGTCAATTTATTCCATTTATTCTTCTAGTTAGACTCTGAAAATATTAGTATCCATTTTGTTCTTTACATCTCTGTCTTTTTGGGAGGGGCTGCTCTGATGGGAAATGGGGACAAGTGTCTCTGTCAAGCACAAGCTTCATTTGTTTGCAATCAGGAAGGACACTCCAGCTCTGCCTCAAATATTTTGTCCAATATCACTCTACTGAGTGCATTCTCCTGATGCCATCAAGGACATCACAGCATACCTCCAACATGATGATGTTTACCCTTTGTTCAAACACTTTTATGAGTGTCTTTCTTCAGGTAATACACTTCTCATGTATCTGCCTCAGCTTTTCTTATCACCCGCCTTATAGCTGTAAATTCATCCCACAGTACCTGTAGCCTTTCTTTTTTGAATCATGTCCTTGTTTCTGTCAGATCCCTGGCTTCTGTCCCAGAGTTCAATTAAAAATTAACAAACATCCTATTTGCTTTGAGTTTCTCTGCTGCTCCTGCAGTGCTCTCCATGGCTCCTGTAAAAAAATAAAGATAACTTGAAGCATTTTATCATCCCATCCTCCTGATCTTCTGCCAGCCCACCTGCTCAGCACCTTCTCTGCTGGCTGGCAGGCAAACCTCAAGGTTTCCCAGTCTGGCTTTTTTTCACATGCCTTGCTCCAGGATGTCCCTGCAGTTTGGCTTTTGGAATGTATCAGAGCTGGGGTCCACAGCTCCTCAGCTGGGGCCCCAAGGAGCTGGGGTCAGGATCTGCCAGGTGCCACAGAAATCTGCCTGACGCTGGTTCACAAGCTGCTGCCTGCAATACCCCTTCTCAGTGAGACTTCTGGTACTGATTTGCCTTTCTTCCCAAAGAGCAGGAAGCATGGAATGTGGGCAGGCTCTTGGGAAGCAACCCAAAACCACATTGTGCTTCTGTCCAGTAGGATTCTCCAGTTTTTCCTCCCTTAAAAAAAAAAAAAAAAAAAAAAAAAAAAAAAAAAAAAAAAGTCCATTTCAGAGCATAAATTTCCTTTCCCTCCTCACCTGTTAAGACCCCATCCCATATTTGAGTGCTGCCTTATGGTGAGATCTGCCAAAATAATTCCCACAGCAGAAACCCCTTAGCTTGCATTTGCTAAAGGATAAAGATGAATTCCTAAATCTTCTTGAAGCAGGATGGATGGACTCCCATGGCATCACTGAATTAAAGCCATAAAAGTAGCAATTTTATGAGGGAAGGAGCCCAACAGACATCTCTGCTACTGTGGACTAAAAGAAGTCAGTGGGATTGCTTTGCCTAAGGCAGCCCATTTTCTCTGGTTAGATACAGGATGTTTGTCTCCAGAGCTGCTAAGCTGAGGCATTTCAGCTGCACTAAATGAATTTTTTAAAAGTGCAGGTGAGCAATGAGAAGGTATTTGCTTCTCAAGGAATATATTACAGAAGAATGTGTTGTTCTGAATTCTGTCTCCTGGCGAGCTCCATGTAAATCAGAAACTACAAATTTTTCTTCTCATTTTGTCTGTTTAGGAGAATATATGCCACAAATAAGAGGTGAATTGAACTGAACAAAGCTTTAAAAAACAGCTTTTTAAAATAGAATTTTTACATTCAACATGGAATAACACAACCCTGCATCTGTTTTATGGAGCACAGGATTCTGTGCTAAGCTTCATAACAACTTATTAAATGAGACAGCCAGGTATCCAAGGAGATGGGATTGAAAATAAAGGGGTTTTGGAGAAATTTTTCAAGCAGCACAAGTGGGTTCCTGCTGTAAAACTTCAGCTTTCAAAGGACTCATTAGTACAGCATAGGCTGCCTGGCAGTTCACAGCCAGGAAATACGATCACGCATCAGTGGATGTTTTAATGAGGGTAATGAGATTCCTATTATTTTTAAAAGTAACTATGATAACATAATAATGACAAAGCATTTTTAAAGGCACCTGTTAAGTGTGGCTGCCAGTACCACGTGAGACACATCTCACCTCTGCTCGAAAGAAAAAACAATTTATCTATAATGAAAAACTGTCCCAACAGTGCAGTAGCAAAGTCTCAATGGAAAAGACAAATGACTCAGTTAATAGGCTTGATGTCCATTTAGCCAGCATGTACCAGCACACAATGGTGCTCTCACAGAACAGCTTGGCATAAAAGGAACTTGTGTAAACTCAGTTAAAAAGTGATGTCTACTTGTGATTCCAGAGGTTCCTGTCATATCCTCATTTCTCATCCCATCTCTCCAGAATGTGGTTCTCTCTCCAGTGATTAACAGGAACAGTTTGAGTGTGAAGAATTAAGGCTCCTCACTGCCTTCAAGCGTCATAATGTTAGGAGGGATTACTAATTAGGTAATTTGTAGCTTTTCACAGATTATATCTCTAAGGGACAATTTCTTTCATCAGATGTATGTGATTTTTTTTGATTTTGAACAACCCAGAGGTCATCTCTACAATCAACACCTCTGATTCAATGCATCAGGTCACTTTTTTGCATAGATCTGAAATCAGAATTTCAATTAGAGACATTAAAAGCACATCAATGGGTGTGCATACTGGACCCTAAACACCTCTGCTCTGCCACTTCATCTTTGTTAAGTCATCATAGCTCAGAGCTCTCTGTGTAAAGAGCAAGGAGGACACAATTCAGCCAAAGACAGAAATATTCAAAGGAAATACCAAGATCCACAGAAAAATTAATTCTGAGAGTATTAAGTGGTTCAAACAGACTATAATTCTAAAAGAATCATTAAAATAGAAATGATTAAAAAGTGGTTCTGCAAATTCATGTTACCATGTGAATTCTGAATCTTTAAGAGGGTGGTAATCTCCCCAGAATTGTGGGGAGGGAGCCAGAGGCTGAGTGCTGTGTCTCCCAAATCCTAGGCTAAAACCAGGGTAAACTTTGCCTATCCCTAAGCAAACAGCTCAAGGGATATTGAATTACTGAAGCAAAGGAGAAGCTCAACTTTTTATGTTGCCTCAGGATAGTTCTCAGGCGCCTCCAAAATCCTTTGGAAGAAGAACTAGCGTCAATCACAAGGACTCTTTTGAAGTAGATTGGTGTAGACAAATAACATGAGATGAAAGGGCTGTAAAATTTAGAGATCACCAGTTTTGCTAAACGCGTTCATGTTCTGGATATTTATGTTTAGTTCATAATTACACCTCAAACTGTTTAGCAATAAATGTCTACCAACCCCTGAGAAAACAAGCAAGTATTTATCAAGCAGTATTACTGGCTTTTATTTTTTCCTTTCTTTTTGTAAATTAATTAACAGGTTAAAAAAATTATAAAAAGGGAAAGTTAAGCAGATGAACTATGGAGAACCCTTGAAATTGCTCAGAACCTTTGGTGGATAGGCAGTTGAGCAGCTATTGTTCGAGGAGAAAAGAAGACAATTATTGTAAAATTAGAGATTGCTCTCTGAGAGTCCTGATTCCTAGGGCCATGCCAAAAAAAGCTGGGAATATTTGTCTGAAATTCCTGACACATTTCTAGTACAAGCAAGAGTGCTGTTAATGCCATGACAAAGACCTTGCTGTCTTTGGTGGGAGCCTACAAGGTGCTGATGTGATAGATGAAAAGTGAGATGAAGCCCCAGGCAAAGCACTGCAGTATTTCACAGAGCATTATTATGCCCAGGAATTGCCAACTTTGCCTTAAAAACTATATAAATACCTTTAATTTATAATTCTACTTTCCACCATAAGTCATGTTAAAATTAAAAATAAAAAATAAAAATGAGGAAAAGTTTAGCATTTGCCTTGGGGAAGTGGCTTTGAGAAATTATCTTAATAATTCTGCCTCACTTCGTGGGATTGTTTTCTGGTCATGAGCTGCCCGTCAGGTACCCAGGGTGTGAAAGAAGCCACAAGCATAATTTTCTTCATAAACAAAAATAAACTGCAGTAATTGTTCCTCCTGATTGTAATTTTCTACTGAGTGACATAAACGGGGCTGTCATTTCTCTCAGTAGGTCATAATTGCACTGTATTTCATGTGAAATTAAAATGTTGACTGAAATGTCAAGGGTGCTGCTTTCATGAGCTAAATAATTGAAATGGTCTTGATTAAGGCTCCAGATGGGAAGGGGACACATTCCTGCTTCTGCAGTCCAGGCCTTTGACTGACTGCATTCTCTGGACAATTCTGCCACATTCTTTAACATTAAAAGGAGACATTTTCACACACAAGTTTAATTTTTTTTAAAAAATAAGAATAACTTAGTTGTTGATCCCAAAGCTGTCTGGGACAGATGAACACATGTACAGAGTCAGACTCTGAATTCAGTCTCTGATAACAGTGAGAGGACCTGAGGGAATGGCCTGAATTTGTGTCAGGGGAGGTTTGGGTTGGATATCAGGAAAAGGTTCTTCCCCCAGAGGGTGCCTGGGCACTGAACAGGCTCCCCAGGGCAGTGGTCACAGCACCAGCCTGGCAGAGCTCAAGGAGGGTTTGGACAATGCTCTGGGGCACAGGGTGGAGTTGCTGGGGTGTCCTGTGCAAGGCCAGGAGCGGTACTCAATGATTCTTGTTGATTCCTTCCAGCTGAGGATATTCTATGACTCCATGCTGTGATTCCCAGCCTTTAAAGCTCCTTTAAAAGATAACCCCTCTTCTCTATAAAGTAGGGGAGCAATTCCCAATGATCTACAGGGAAACTGAAACAGGAACTGTCTGGAGCCCAGACAGGCAGGCAAAAACCATGCACTGAAATCACCATTTCTGCACTCAGACCTGGTGCTCAGAGCAACAAGGACTTGAGCTTCTCCTGCTGCCTGAGGGAACGAGGCTGGCAGCCCCTCCAGGGTGTGCTGAAATCAATTCAAGTCTTTCCTCTCACTTGGAAAGGCTCTGGCCAAACCCACTAAGAATTGATTTATGTGGTTATTGTTCATCATCTGGGCTTGACAGAAGACACCACTTCTCTAATTCCTGTGCTTTCCACTGTGGAGAAGTGGGGTGAGGAGTAAGACAAACCAAAGTGAGCAAAGACTGACAATTCATGCCATAGCAAAATTAGAAGCAAGCTCAGAGTGCTGTGCTCAACTCAGAGTTGCACCCAGCTCCAATTGTTTTGTTTTATTGAAAAGGACATATTTGCTGTGTTTTGTTTTTTCTCAAGTAAAAAGCTCACCCAACTGCTTGTTTCTTTATTACTTGTGGAATTGTTTATGTATTACCGAAAGTATAAACTAAAGATACACTGAGAAGAAAATCACAGAGCTCGTAGATAAATTGCTGGGGAAAAAAAGCCCATGAATAATTCAAGCAATGGGTCTCAGATTTTCTTAAAACTTGTTTCTTTTTTTCATAAATGGAGGACGATGTGTTTCATATGAACAAAATCCAACTAAGAGCAGTAGTGGACAATTTTGAATGTGAGAAATGACAAATGTTAAGACTGACAGGTAACATTGAGAAAAAAGGCTCTAAATTCAAATACTGTGCTAAGGAAATATGAATGTTAACATAATAAGAAAAACAGGATAATCATTGTATAGCAAATACTCATCTTGCCTTAATACAGTGTACCAAATAAATATGGCAAAGAATTCACAGGTAAAATAACTCTACAATAAGCTCGTGTTAGTTAGATGATAAGTGATTCAGAAAATATCTCCTGAAAGAAGTCGCTCACATCTTCAGTCTGCAGATTTGGAGTTAAATCTAGCAAGTTTGGAGCCATATGAACTTATTTTTCAATCTGCTAGAGTTGGGGTAAAAGATCCTGTGGGGATTCAGAGCATCACCACACTGATGGCTCAGACTGGAAGCTAATGACAAAATTTTCTCTCATAGTCTCACTTGATGATTTTCCCCTGTGTTGTGGCAGTATTTTACCTTATGACAATATATTTACCTAATAATAATAACTACTATTTGTGCACCTGCTCTGTGTTCCAGGGATCTGGTAAAAATTATGCTGGAAAAATGTCTACTTTAACAGAGCAGCAGTCATGTTCCAATAGACATGAGAGCTTCTTGTGCAGGTCAGCACACCATCCTGCTAAATGCCATATGCCAGGAGTGGAAAAAGATCCGTACTGCCATAAATGTTATGGTTGTAACATTTGGCTGCAAAATAACAGGTAGAAAACTAGGTGACTTTCCTTCCAGCTCACTTGGCCTATCTCCCTTTTATTAATGTCCAGTGTTTAGAGCTTTACATGCCTTTCTCTATCCTTCACTGATTACACAGTTCACGACGCCCACATACAAAGGTGCTAAGAATGAAAGTAGGTTTAATCTGAAATTAATTGCATTTCAGGAAAAAAGGTTTTTTCAATATGTTTTATTTATTTGAGAGCAGATTAAACCATGTATTATAAAGGACTAGAATGCTTTGTAGGCTACAAGAAACACAGTTCCTTTTTTAAAACATTTTTTTTCCTTTCTTTCTTTCATGAACAATTAATGAATTGAAGAGCTTACCATGTTATTATTATTCAAATCTTCTTGGGAAAGATATTGAGATTAGAGAAGATGGATGAGATAGAAATGTCTGTCTTTTTCAGTCACTCAAAGTTAATTAAAATAAACCTGACCTACTATCTGCCACCCAAAGTGTGCTATGGAAACAAGACTAATGGTAATACAGACAAATTGGCTCTTCTTGCTGAAACTCCTTAGGGTTAATTAAAAAGCATCTTATTCTTTGAGGAGAGCTCCATCAGAGATGGATACTTTTCCCCTCATTCCTATTACATGCTTTCTGACGATTTATGATAAGATTTTTGGATAACTAAACAACAAAGCTGAGATTTGTATCAAAGAGAGGACAACTTTTGCTTAGCATAGGGAAAGAGCAGGACAAAGCCCAAGGTGCTCAGATAAGGGAAGAGACAAAGCCACAGCAGCTGAAGGCAAAAACTTGTGGAAATGTGAATCTGTCAGACTCAAACCAGCAGGGTCTGGTGCAGGAGCAACCTGGATCTCAATGGGAGAGGGTCCACAGCAGGGGGATTGGAACTAGATGATCTTCCAACTCAAACTGTTCTATAATTCCAGGTGTACTAATTCTAGAGGTACTTTTCCATTCCTTTTTGACCTCCCTGACAGTATAGAAGGGCATATGGCAGACCACAGAGAAAGGGAGGTGGGTGGTCATGGCTGTCTTGAGGCAAAGTGCTGTGGGTGCCACATAATTTTGGAAATGTTTCCAACCACAAAGGTGATGGGAAAGTGGCCTCACTGCCCAATTAGACATCTGTGGCAGGAGCCAGAACTGCTCAGCCAAAAAAAATGTTGTTTACTCTGGAAGCATCTCCATGTGTCCATCTAAATCATCATCTGTTCTGGACAGGATAATGATGTTTAAATGATCCCTGACAGGTGTCTGTTTTAACGTGATTAGAAAGGTCTCAGTGAAGACCATGCAGCACACCTGAGATGCCTGGTTTTATTGGTGAAGGGTCCCTGAACATTCAGCAAACCTCACATCTTTTTTCTACAATCTAAAACAAGTATTTCTCTTCCTACCTTGCACAGGATATAGTAAAGCCTCTTCTGCTTTGTATTTAGAGCTGTACACATTGGAGGGTTGTTGTTCTATACAGGACCTGAAGTGAGGTTCTCCTGTGAGCACATTCTGAATAAGGTTCATCTTTTTTCTACTCATATTTTTAACCAGATATGTTACACAACCTTTCATAAATGAGCTGTCTTTCCCTTAAACTACTGGCCAATCCAGACACTGTTGCAGCAGATCATAAGGACCACTTCATGTGTAATATCTAACAAGAATGCCCAGTGATAATATTAGTATTATTATATCTCAGGTTAACATGAGTCTTGAAGAAAGTCAAAATTCACTCTTCAGGACTTATAAAAAAAACTCAGGTACTGAGGATGAATGTAGAGCTTCCTAATGAATAATACTTTTTCTCATTTGCTTAATGTGTGCTGCATTATGTGACAAGACAGGACACTTGCTCATCAAAGCTGTTGCCACAAATATTGCTAAAACCTCTTGACACTAGCTTTTTTCTCCACAGTGGCCTTAAAAGACTGTTCAGCCAATCTAACTGAACAATATTCTTAGTGAAAAAAGTCATGCTTCAAATATTAAGGATAGATCTCTTCACATCCAGATTGAGCAGAGGTCTCTCCATCTTACAGACAGCACAACAAAATAAGTGGATGTGTTTATTGATTCGAGTGTTCAGTGTTGTGACTTTTGAAGTGTTTTTTCCTTGAGAGAATCAGGTTATCCAGGTTTCTTTCTTGAATTTGATCCTCAGACTAAGTGTCATTATGGCTGCTTTTTGGATAGCCTCATTATCTTTCCAAACAAACGTGTTTAAGCTCTGTCTGCATATGATTGATGGCACTCGAGTGAAGCTGTATCCACCACCTCCAGAAAACTTCACAAATCAGTCTTGCTGTAATTTTAGCATACTGCTTCCTCATTGAATTTTAGAAATCTGTTAGTCTGAATGAAGGAGACTTCATTATCACTGAGAAGAGTAAGTCAATGATACACATGAACTTCATTCATAACAAAGCCAATTGCTGATGAAGAAGAACTGAACTAGAGATGATTAATTATTTTCCAGCAGCTACTTTCAGAAGACATGACAATTATTCATACCAAAGAGCTACCATTTTTGCCTTATTTAATTAATCTTAAATCATGTACAGGGAAAATTCAGAGTCCAGTGAAACCAGCTAGAGGATGCTGTTTATAATGGTCCTGCCTGCAGGCACAGCTATTCATCTTTGCAGTTATGCAACTCATGTGTCATTTTTCATACTTGGCACTGCAATTTATTTTCCTTTTGTTGTTTAATCAATTTTCAGTTAAACAGACCCTCTTTAAAATCCAGAAACAAAACTCCTTTGAGATGGTAAGAACTCTAAAAATATACAATAAGGTGTGCTCAGCCTCCTGAGGTGAGCAGCTTATATTTTAAATGGAGAAGTCTTTGTGAATCTCACTTCCTAAAGGAGGGTATATCCAGAATGACAATCTTTCAGCATCCTGTGGGGTTTTGTATACATATTACTTCTAGCCTTATGGCAACAGGTCAAATTGGACACCCCAACCTAATCTCCCCACACTGATAGTGCCTTGAGTTGAAGTTGCAATTACAGGCAAAATAAA
This sequence comes from Certhia americana, assembly GCA_018697195.1. Taxonomy (NCBI): domain Eukaryota; kingdom Metazoa; phylum Chordata; class Aves; order Passeriformes; family Certhiidae; genus Certhia; species Certhia americana. Next base: position 61,382,684 of record CM031860.1, on the reverse strand, counting down.
GCAGTTTCTCCTTTCCCTGCTGGCCATTGCTTGTACAATTCATTTATTCCTTTTTACACTCTTAACCCCTGCTAACAGATTTCCCCCTTTGTTTTCCTTCTGTTGCCAGCAAGTGTTTGACAAAACAGAAGTCAGTCTTCTGGTTATATACAGATCTGGATTTATTTTTGACTTTGATAAAAATTTATTCCAAAAAGTCAGGTTGTTCAAAATCCTCCATTTTTGAGAGTCATTTGATTTAATCTAAACTCCTCTGTGTGTTCTTCATATCTGATGTTAAAAAACAAAGTGTTAAAATTATGCTGTGCACAAGAAAAATGAGCACAAAAGCCTCTTGGAACCATGTTTTTGATCCTTGATTGCCAGTCTCTATTTGGTATTAAAAATTCCATTGGAAATCCAAAGAGATGTCTTCATATATATTAAATCACCAGTTTTATGCTGAAAGCTAGCACAGAAATTGGAGAGAACAGGCAGACCCCAAGTTAACCTCTCAAATTGCATTTTTTTTTATATTTTGAGGACTTTTTTTAACACTTTTTAAAATAGAAATGATAAAATATACCATGAAGGAGAGTAGGTGGAGGAAAAGTAATAAATAATTCAGAACCCGGGAAAGAAAATCAACTGTAGAAAGTCCTGAGGGCATTTTGTTATAAAGCAGTTGGCTATTGCAAGGGTGAACAACACACAAGGGGTGCAATTAGAAGAACTGGCAAGCAGCCCTTCCTATTTGCAGGTTTTACACTCTCAACTCGCTGATGAATTCCATGGATGGTTCCAGGTAAAGCTGAGTATTTCTGTCATGGACTGTGTCCCAAAATTCCTGTGCTGTTTCTGCCAGGACTGTGCTGTCATCTCAGGTCCCTCACATTTGATCCACTGAAAGGAAGTTCTGTAGGATGATAACCCAGCATGGACCCTAATCATATCCATTTAATATGTAAGGAGAGAAATTCAAAGCCAAATCTCTACTTCAGCTGCTTTTATTTTTTTTTTTAATTCCTCTTTAATAAGATAAAGATGACCTAATATATTTAACATGAAGTGCATTAGTTGCCTCTTGATTGCAATTTTTTGTGAGAGGAAGGATTTGCCACTCTTTCTCTGTGTAGCTCATTAAGACTTTTTAGGTTTAGAAATGGAAAAAAAAAATAGATTGGAAGTGAAAAATGGGACCGTAAGAGAATATATTCCCCATTTGTTATGATCCAGCAGAGTAACCACCAGAATCCCATCCAGGCAGCAAAAACCAATCATGGCATCTTCAGCTGAGTAGGAAGGGACAAGAACTTTGGCATTTTCCTTGCCAGGAAATCTCCTTCTCTCCTTTTCAGGACACTCAACCCAACAAATCCCATAAAGACAAAATTTGTTCCTTTCCCTCGTTAATGCTGATGCTTTTGGCAATGTCAGGCAGAAAGTTAGTGAGGTTGAAGTAGTGTCCAAAAACCAAAGTAGGGGAACAAACAAGTGCCAGGGAACCTGCACCTAAAATAGCACTCCACTCTATATTACATCTTTATCTATATATTCCAGCTGGGATGGAAACAAAATACAAAGAATACAGAAGAAATAGGGGGAAATACAAATGAAAACTGGAGGGTTTTTGTTTTGTTGGGTTTTTTTGAAAAAAGAGTTGAAAATCTGAAAAATTGTTCCAACTAATTTTTTTTTTCCATAAACGTGCATTGTACTTTAACAATCCCAAATCTATATTTTAAAAAGTCTTTATTAGCTTAAGATTCTTAGAAGTGGGAGAAATTAAAAAAAAAAATCATGAGAAAGACTGAGTTGAGAACCAGATGGCTTCTGCAGGAGTGAATAGATTGAAAAATGTGCTGAGAGTGAACTGCTCCACAGATTAGGGAAGAAGTTTGAGAGATCTTCTGAAAGAACACAACAGCCATGATTCAAAACACTTACAGGGTTTTTATTACAACATATAATTGACTGAAACATATCATGATTTATTTCATGATGCCTTATAGTTAGTACATTTTCTGAAATTACAAGGGAATGGGAATAAAACATTCTTTTAGATTGAAACATGGCATTTATTTCAAGAACTGATTAAAGCTAACATTTAAAATATTTTCAGCTTAAAGTTGTACTTTCCTAAAGGGAAATTTCTCCTCTAGAAAGTCATTATTTGCTAATGGGGTTTCATATTTAAATAAAAACACAAAACAGCTTTTTAGCATTTTGTTTTTCCCTCCAGCATCTACAGGTGTAATACTATTTATTTTCATCTCCTTGTTTTGCTTTTGAGAAAGAAGAGAAGACGGGGGTGAAAATAAAGAGGTGAAGTGGAAAATGAAAAATATAAAACTGAACTGTTTTACATTTCTGGGGAATTAAAACACTTCTACAAGGAAAATCTTCACAGAAGAGAGTAGGAAACTACTGAACATAAAAAAACCCCAAAAAACCCCAAAAAACTAAAAAAAACCGAAACCAACCAACCAAACAAAAATAAATTAAAAAAAACAAAACAAAACAAAACAAAACAAAACAAAACAAAAAAATAAAACCAAAAAAACAACCCAGCTATTACTGTGTTCTTTCCAAAGGTTTTAATTTTAATATTGTGGACCAATAGTTACAAAGCCAGTTATAAAAGCTTGCAAAATATAAAAGGCTGTGGGTACTAAAAGCTCAGTATATGGCTTTTCCCTTCTGTACAACTAGAAGGAGAGTCATGTGAAGAACAGCAGCAATAAGAAAACCCCAGGAGACCTCCTTGAGTGCCTGTTTATGTACCCTGTTGGGAAGAAATTTGATTTTTATCCTTTTCGCTTTTTATTTTTTCTGTGTGAAGTTTAGTCTTTAAAGATTTGTTTCTGCTTAATTACTGCTGCATCAACACTGTATTTGCTGAAATGGTAATTTCTGGATTGCACTCTGCATTTCTACCTCTAATTCTTGAAGACAATTGTCAAAGATGTTCTCATCTGAAGCCTAAGCACAAGTGCAGCATGTCTTAAATAAAAAGAGAATTTTACCATCAAAGGGTAACAAAGAGAATTTCATATCTGCCCTGCCTCTAAAGCTGAATCACATCTTTTATGAGACCAGGGAAAGTTTAACATCAGCTTTTGAGAGCTTCAAGGACAAAAAGACATTGATATAGCCCCTTATCTGGGGGTGAATTTTCTTCTTAGCTCAGCACTGTCTATAAAAATAAACAAAACTGAACCATTGCAACAGAAATGCAACGAGGAAGAAAATTGTTGCTTTTGAACAACAAATAAGAAAGCACACACTATTAAACCTAATAAATTAACAGCAGTGTCAATGAAAAATAAAAATAACATTTTCAAAGGACAGCTTGTCATGTTCTCATGACTCAGAGATTGTTTGTTTTTCCCCTTTCTACTCCCCCCTTTAATTAATACATTTGCTTCCAAATAGGATCCGAGCATTAGGAAAATGTCACACCATATGTGTGTTTATTTTTGCTCAAGTAATTATCACGGTGTAAGATCTCTCTTTTCCTTTCTCCACTTGCTGAGACAGAATGTTCCTTCAGAGGATAAAACAGCCTCAAAGCAGCTGCTCCGACATCTGAGGCAGAGAAAAAAATCAAATCTTCATCCTCTCATCCCTGTGCATGCAAGGACCTTTGTGGGGGACTGAGGGACTCCTTCCCTCAGGTGGTCTCTCCACAAGATTTGGAGAGTTCTGCCTCTGGCAGTGGGTGAAAAGCAGGCTCCTGTGGTGGGATGAAAAACCCCAGCATGACAAGCAGCATCCCTGAGAAAAGAAATGTCTGGCAGCCCAGGCACGTGAGCACGGTGAGCTTTGGCACTGGCTGCTCTTTTGGAGAAAAAGCTGCTGGGATTTTGGCAATAATTGTACCCCAGCAGCCTGGGTAACTTGGAGCTAAACCACTGCACTAGCCCAAAACTGCTTCTTGGACTGGGACTGGTCCTTAATATTCCCAGGGTGGAATTTTCTTCTTCATTGGTGAATATTTCTTTTTCATCTTCCCAGTGAGTTCTGATGTTTTCTGAGTGGTCCAGCATTTTTCTATTATAATTTCTGTCATTTTCATTTTACTTCAGTTGCTAACACCATATCACACTCTGGAATTGTTGTCCATAAAGCAGAAACCTCTCTCCCAGAAGAGAGAGGTTGTGTAGAGAACCCCCAGGATTTTCTGACTCCTGTTGGTTTTTACCTGATCACATCAGGATGGTGTCAAACACAGAAAATGTCTTTTATAGAAGGATATGATGTGGCAATTTTATGATTCTAGACATAAAGTGAAATACTCCTGCGTATCAAGTTGGACATTCAGATGCTGGTTGATTTTAAAGGACTTCAGAATATCTGCAATGTTTCCAAAATTTTATTCTTTCATACCTACAATTCTTCCAATTCCATTCTCAACAAATTAAGATTTTCAGAGCTGAGAAAGCAGCAAGAGACACTAGAAATAAAAGTAAAAATCTTCAATCAGAATCACTTATTTTATGAATAATAATGAATAATATGGAGAGGAAAAAAAGAACATTCCTTTCCCTTTAAGATGTAGCTAATGTGTTCTTATAACTAAAACAAAACTGCAGAGAGGATGTAGCCCTCTGGTGATGGATTAAAATATGATCTTGTCCTTTCTGTATCTAGAACTAAACTTGCAGGGTGCTGCTCTCCATTTGGGTTTTCATTTTATTTTCCAAAAGATAGAGTTGATTTCAGTACAGCATATCATGATGCTGGGAAGGAGTATTTAGACTTAAGGTCATTTTCACTCTCATACCTGTTTCCCAACACTGTGGCATAGCTAATGTGAGCTTTCTCTCTGAAAGAGATTTGATTACTTCATTTCCACAGGTAAAGGAATGAGAGGTTTAATACAGCTAGTCCAGGGTTTTCTACTTAGTGGTTTTAAAGTGTTGTATATGTAATAATATCTCTCTCTGCTCATTTATCTGTCTCAGTGTTCATTTCCTTGATGTCAAGACTCAAAATTCTTAATATTACTGTAATCTATATTCTATTATTAGGGGTTCCTGATAAAAACTAATAAAACCAAAACAACAAAACAAAACAGGCACAAACAAGAAACAATCTCCTGTGGTAGGTTCTTTGTTCCGGCACTGGATTTTGGGGGAAGAAGGGGTCATTTGTCAATTTTCAGTGTTAAAGACCAAGCTGGATGGGGCTCTGAAAAACCTTGTGTAGTGTAAAGTGTTCATGCCCATGCCAGGAGGCTGGAACAAGATTTTTAAACTCCCTTACAACCCAACCCATTCTGTGATTCACAGTTTTGCTTTCCCTTTCATCCTTCCTTTTATCTTTCCATGACACCTGAGTTTAAATCAAGTACTAAACTATAAGCAATAGCACCTCGATCATATAGCAGCACATAAACAAAAGCAGTGATTCCCAGATAATTTCAAATCTCTCTGACTGATCAGTAGGTGTCAAAATCAAACTTTGAGCATCTTTTGAACCAGCACAGATGCTTTTCATATTTAATGAAGAAAGAAAACTGTTCTCAGACTGTTTCATTGACCTCTCTCAATCTGGATCACTAATTATCTTTTAGCATTCCATGTAGTTTGAATAAATCTGGGTGTTCTGCAATAATCCAAGATCAATCAACGTAAATAAAGCGTTGCATCCCAGATGTGTCCGGGGAAGACATTTTCTTGAGGAATGTAGAACATTTGGGATTCAAACTGCAATGTTTTCCAGGGTTCTTTAACTTGGGAATTTAAACCAAGAATTACCTGCACCCTAATGCTATTTGAAGCAATTAAAAAGTCTATGAAAGGCAATATAAATAATCCCATATACTCACTCAAGCACTCTATTTTTTTATAGTGGGCTTACCATCTTGGTATAAAATGTAAGCAAAACAAAAAGTAGGTGACATTTGTTACTTTTTTTTTCACTTTAACGTAAACTCAAAGACTTCAATCTTGCCAGAATTTATGCATTCATTTATCTGTAAGTACATGAATAATCCTCTTAATTTCCACAGTAATACTCATCTGCTTAAGCTAAGCTTTAATGACTTCCCATGGAAGCCATTTCCAAGCACATTTTGGAAGTTGTGTCATGAGCAGTGCAACTTACATTCAATTATAAGGGAATTGTGTTGCTTCTCTCGGAGATGAAGCTGGTGCTCATTATATTTGGCCCTCCAGGGAAAATAAGCAATGTACATATTGATTTATTTATTTTTTAATGCTCTGTTGGCACCCATCAAATCACTGAAAAATTCAGAGTTGGCAGACATGACCTGAAATCCACATTTCAGGAAAAGATGTGAGGGTATTCCCCAAAAACATGGAGTGCCAAATAGAGGTGTTTTGGACCAGGGGAAATTAGACAGTATATCAGCTTGGGCTAGATTCCAAACAGGTCTCTCATCTAGTTCTCCAGAATGCTTTACAAACAAATGAAATCCATGCCCACACTGAGTGGGCATGAGGTTTGCCCCAGTTAACAGCAATGAACTGATTAACAGAAACAGGTTCTGCATGAATGTGACAGTCCTTCTTCATCAATATAAAGAAAGCAGCTTCAGAGTACTAAACTATGGAACGATTTATAACATCCTGCCAATTTAAGTGAGATGGGGATTTGACTCTTAAAACCATTCTAGCTTGCATGCAATAAAATCACACGGTACATCCAAAGTTCAGCATGCTCCTACAGCACATCTGAAGTGTCTGCTTGATCTATGGGGTGAAGTAAGCACAGCCTCGGGACTGGGGCTGTAAACCTGGCCTAAATTCATTGGATTGAGAGCACCTCACTTTGTCCTTTGCCTGTGCTTCTACTCACAGAGCCACAGCTTTGTTCAGCACAGCAGTGGGGTCAGTCATGCAGTGACACCAAGCAGAAAACCCCTGTTAAAATGGATTTGCACACACAGACACCAGAGGAGGTCCTCAGGAGAATCACAGAATCACAAAATGTTTGGTTTGGAAGGGTCTTTAAAGACCTGCCAGTTCCAATCCCCTGCCATGGACAGGGATAACTTCCACTAGCCCAGGTTGCTCCAAGCCCCATCCAGCCTGGCCTTGGACACTTCCAGGGATGGGGTGTGAAAGGGAAATGTTGTCTTGTTGGCACCCACAATATTTCAGATCCCCAATCATGAACAACAAGCCAACAAAATAAAAAACTAGTGAACCAGCCAGAGCATTTTGCCCATTTCTCTTTCCTTATACCAAGAGACCTCTAAGTGTTTGTCCCAAGTGCTTCCAGCAAAGACAGCTGTCATTCTTGGCAGCAAAAGAATTTTGTTGAAGGTGCCACATGCTCCTCACAAAGATCCTTTCAAGGCAGTGTTTTCCAAACCCACCTTCCACTGGGATGTGGCCATACAATAAGGGGAAGGTGTTTTGAGCAAAGGTTTTTCACCACTTTGTTTTGGAGGGGGAAATTTTTTCACCATTTTTTTACTGGTTTGCAGATCAGTATATTCATTTTCATGCAGGTCATTATGTGGAAATTCCAAGACAACTGCGGGGACACTGGCTTTTCTAACTACTTACCAATGGTCCTGGAGCTGTCAGCTAAAAAGTTTGACCCAGGAGGAATAAATATGGACAATTTCACCTGTAGAGGTTTGTTCAGTGACAGAAGTCTCCTTCTTCACATCAGTCTCCAACACACAGATCTAGAAAGTCACCTATATTTCCAAAGTTTATTTTCCTAACTTATAAGGGAAAGATTCATATTTCAATTGCTTTTCTCTATTAAAAAATGAATAATTCCTAAATGCATATTAGTGTGACGATAGAAGCCATATGGAATTGCATTTGAAATATTTATAACTTCCTCTCTCTCTCTCTTTTTCTTGTTTCTAACAGAATAGAGAGAAATGGAAAGCTGGGGAGAAAAAAATTGTATCCTCAAAAATGGCATGTGCTTAACATCAAAACATTTTAATTGAACTTTACATTACAAAAATCCAGATGGCCCATGTTCTGTTCAAGCCTCAGGGGGACTGCAACATGTTACCATGTGTGAGATGCATCATCCCCTTCCTCTTCTTGGCTGTACAGAGGACTTTCAGCCAAGATACAACAGGTTGGCAAAATCTGAGTTTTACAGCCTCTTAGGGATTTGAGAAGATGTCAGGGAATGCTTGAGGGATTTAGGACTATCATCCCCACTTTCTTGCAGACTGAATCCATGCAATCTAAAAATAACTCACTGTTTGGGTTGAGGCAAGGGATCTGGACTTCAGTGGAAGCAGAGCTGAACTGTCTGACCAGATGGAGAAAATCAGTTCCATAAATACACCACATCTGGATCTGGCCCAATTTTCAGCCATCCAGCATCTCACCAAGGACAGACAAGTACTTGTTCCACTCCTGGTTCAGACTTCTGCCTTTGAAATGTGCTTTTTATTGTCCTCCTGCAGCCTGGTATCAACCTGCCCATGGTACAATGCCTTGATGCCCTAAACAGTGAATGTTTCTCTACTCCCCAGCTGTGATAAACCCCAAAACCAGTGCTCCTGGTGCTGTGACACGGAGACATTTCTCAGTGAATGAATCTCTTCAGACCTTCCACCACTTACCTGGAATTAACCCCCTGTCCTTGAAGCTCATATGGCAAAACTGGTGGTAATTCAGTTGCACTGCATAGTAGTTCCACTTACATAAACATTGCCTTCATTGTTTTTGAGATTGATCTCAAACTAAATCAGATCTGGATGTATTGAAATTTCAAGCAGCCCTCACCACTCCTCAGGAGACCATCACCTCCCACAGATTTTCTCATCTTCTCCTTAAAAACAAATTATTATATCTTGAATCACAAGACAGGCCAAAAAGTGCAAGTTCCTGACTTGTTCTGAGGAGCAGAAGGAAGGTGGGCATAAGGTTTGTGACCCAAAACTAATCAGAACAATATTCAGTGTCTTCTGGTCTTTGCCTGTGATCAGTTTAGATCTACAAATAAGATAAATTGCAAATGAAAGGTTTGGTTCACATGAACATTGGCATCAGACATACGAAGCTCTTGTAGCTGCCAGCTTCCATAAAAAATGACAGAACATTTTAACAAGTGACTGAGCATGCTGCAAAGGGATCTGGATTGGCAGGTTGATGTGTGGAGATTGATGGGTGGGGAAGATTTTGAACTGAAAATACATTCAGCTCACTAGTGCAGGAGGAAGTTTTATGCTTTCAGGCACATCTGGAGAAAAAAAAAAAAAAAATAAAGTAGACTGAAAGTAACCTGAATCCAGCATCATTTGTGTTTGATCATCATCAAGGTGAAATTTCTGCAACTAGCTTCCAAGAAAAAAGTTTTCATGATTTTTGTTTTTCACTTCAATGATACAAATGGAAAATTCTAAACAAAGGATCAGATAAAACTTAGTGATATTGTCCTAGCCTTTGCAACACACAAGAAGAGCAGGTTCTAGGGCTGCACTTTTTCCTTGCAGGCTTCCCTTTCCATTAGGACTTAAAGGACATTCACCTTTGTCTCCTCAATATTTACATTTTTTACACTACTTGCTGGAGATCTTGCTAATTGAGCAGAACAGTGAGCTGGGGCAGTGATGAGGAGATAAAAGATAAAACAATTTAATGATAAGGAAGGGATCATGCAAGGGAACAAGTGAAAAGAATGACTTGAGGAGAAGGAAAATATATTCTCTGCCATCTTTTAGAAAAGGAAAGAGAGAATGGTGCCCAAATGGGGAGCCAAGTCCTCAGTGGGACTCTGAAGGCAATGTTTATTGTCAAAGGGGACTGGTTTTGGTGCCAGCAGTCCCATATGGGGGTGAATGGATAAAAAGAACTTGATCTTTACCTTTTTTTAATGTCAGAAGAGGGATTACATAACTGATCTTAAATTTTAAAAATGCACGTCAAATGACGTTTAATGACATGATGTTAAATTTTAAAATAAAACTGTGACCATAACAATAATTATAAGGTGACAGAACTGTCATGGCTTAACAAACTGGCACACTTCACCCAGATCACTGTCCTGGTCCTCATGCACACCCTCACCTCAAGGCAAATGTACAGAAAATTGATTCAGCTTTGCTCACAGGTACAGAGGGTTAGCAGAAGTTACATTATTTCTCATGGCACAGGGTAAATTGCTGCAGCTCAGTGATGCACAGCAACATCCTCTGTGCTTGGAGGTGTGTTGGGCCATGGAATTATGGCCCAAGTCCTCAGCTCTGAGACACAGAGTAAAGCAGAGAAAAACCTGTGAGGCAGAAATGGATGCTGGAAAAAGTGGAAAGAAAAGGGATAGATTAAATGACACCACAAGTTTTTCCAGCACTCAGTCTTGAGAACCTGCAAGTGTAGTTTGAGACCAAATTAATTCAGAGATTAAATCCACAGAGGTCACTGCTTCTCCCAGTACCTGATCTCAGCAGTTTGCTTTGCATTGCAGGCATTCCTGTGGGCCCTTGGCATGGTGGTCAGCCATATGGAGATATGTGATATTTGCTTAACACTTAGCTAATCCTATTCTCTTTGTTGTCTTTCTGCTGCAACTGATTTTCTTGGATGATTCAGGACTGATCAAAGAAATTTTTATTTACTTATGATGGTGGCATTATGGATAAATTATCGTTATTTTCCTGACTGTTTGTATCAATAATTAGCTAACCCATTAAAGCATCAACACTATAAACACATACAAAATATAAATACTTACACTACAAAACCCACCCCAAAAAAGGCCTCCATGGATACCTGGAATTTGAACTGTAATTTCAGCCACCATGACAGAATTTGAGACAAGATAAAGGTTGTACTAACTCTCCAAGTGTCATCTCAGACCTGTGGGAGGAGATGGAGGAGACAAATATGTCTCTGATGGTGCCCACAGAGAATGCAGAATTTATGGCCATGAGGGAAGCAACTGAGCTGAAATCAGTTTGGTTTGGGTAAAAGGTAATTCTGTCAGGGGAGACCACAACCCACCAGCTCAAGAAACACACCAACTCAAAAAAAAAAAAAAAAGAGAAAGACTGAGCCAGGAGCAAAATAGCATTGAAAGTGAGGGAATCATTTAACCAAAATAAGAGAACTGTGTAGCTAATGAGCATCAATTCCTTTATTTTCTAAAATTTATAAATAGTGAAAAGTTTTGGGGTATCTTAAGATCCTCCAAACCAAGAAGTCCAGGGTGAAAAAGGACAAACAGGACACCACTGGATCCACAGGTGGTGATTATCTTCTGCTTAATATGCGTCTGTCACTCTCTTTCCCCCCTCCCTCTCTTTTCTATTTCTTTCTATCTCTCTACCTCACATTTTCTGTAAAATAAAATCCATGTTACTGACTTCTGGACAGGGTCTCATCTGCACCTTCCAGCAGAGGCATCTCTCAATAAATAACACCATCCCTCACAGGTCATTATAAAAAAGGACAGTAAAGAAACTGAATGTTTTGGGTTTTTTTTCTTTTGGGAAGGGACATTTCAAGGTCATCGAATCCAAGCCCCATAAAGGAGCTGGGACATCTGCAATGAGGCCAAGTTCCTCAGAGTCCCATTCAACCTGGTCTTGAATGTTTCCAGGAATAGGGAATGTATCACCTCTCTGGACAAGCTGTGTCAGTGTTCCACCACCCTATTTTTCAAAAACTTCTCCCTTATATCTACTCTAAATCAATTCTCTGTCAGCTTAAAGCCTCTTGCCCTATTGCAACAGGCCCTGCTAAAAAAAATTGTGCCACGTTAACTCCTTTGTAAGGCTAAGGTGTTTGTTTTCTTCTCTATCTGCTTTTCCCATCTGGTTTGGTACCACTATTTATGTCATTTTAACAGCCACCCTCCTCCTGCTCTGTGCTGCATAGATTATCAGGCTGGAAACGAAAACAAACCCACTGTAAGGCACAGTGAACACTGCCACAGCACCACAGGTCTCCCCAGACTGAGGAGAACTTCATCAAAAGGCAGGTGCCATATGGAGCCTGTTTGTCTCCTGGTGCTGCAGTCTTTGCTGTGCCTCCAAAAGACAGGGGCGTGGAAAACCTGAGCTGCTCTCATACCCATTTTCCTGCTCCACACACACACATATGAATATATTCAAGTCCAAGTGTAAGCTTTAGGTAAGGGTAGCAGCAGCAGGACTGCTGAGGAACCCTGACAGGACGAGGCATTCTGCTCCCATAAGCAGAATGAAAGGCTTGATTGGCAGCGCTGAAAGGCAGGCTGCTGATTTGGTACAAGCTGCCTGATGAGCAAAAGCCAAAAATATCCCAGTTATTAATAATAATGAATCACAGGGAGAAGAGTGAGAGGGCACAGGCTCCTCAACTGTTTGCACAAGTTGCACTCACTACTAGGAGGGAAAAATAAGCAAAAAGTCAAAGGAAACAGGGAAAAGCCGAAGGGAAAAACAAACACGGCAACTGGATTTTAAGGGCTTTAACTGAGGAAGTGATGTCCTAAGGTTTGTTTTCCTGGACCTGACCTGGTTATACCAGAGCATATCTGTGCAATAATTACCTGTATTACCATCTTTCCCATCCCAGCTCATTACCAAAAGGCTGCAAAGTCCTTTTTAATCCAGACTGCTGGATTTTCTGCATGGTCTGAGCTGCACATATTTCAGTGCAGCAGCCCTTCTGCCTTCCAAGAGCTGAAGGAACTCCTCAAGGGACCCACAGCAGCCACAGGGACCCCACTCCTGCCCTGAAAGAGGGAAGGATAAAACTATGATGAAACTGTGCTTTATGAAGAAGAAACTGGAGGGTGCACAGACACACAGGGGTTGGGAGACACCTGAGCCCCCTGCCAAAGGGAAAAGTGAGGAGTCTGGATTTGCTGTGGGTCTCTTTGTCACATCAAAGGTGATGGATGTCTAGTTCTGTCCCCTCATAACCTCATTTATTGGCCTCATGACCCTGTGACAGACATTTAAATAGAAGAAGGCTCATCTAGTTCTACCCTACAGGGCTGTCCTGAGGTTAAATCCATCAGGGGGGCCAAGGCACTCAGGGCCAGTCCTGTCTGACTGGAAGTGGTGGGAATGAGGAGCCTCACATGCTTGAAAACTCTATAACCACACACACAAGCACTGGCTTACAGGAAAAATAATCCTGAATCACAAGTGATGGTGAATATTCCACTAACCAATAATGTCAGAACCTCCTGCAAAGTGGCTGCTTTCCCAGAAAGTTCTCCTGGGAGTTCTGGCTCTTTCCTAAACTCAACCCCTTCCTGAGATAATACACAGGGATACTCAGCTCTCAGAAATCTGCCTTCATGGGCACAACCTTAATGGATGCAATAAGAAATGCAGTCCTGAGTGCAACAAGAAATACAACAATGCAACACACGCACAGAGTAAGGGTTTCCAAGGCATTTGGAAAGCACCATCCATAAAATACTGAAAGTGACTTGCCAGATCAAGCTATTCCACTGTGCCACAAAGCCATGATTTAGACAGAAATTGTCATCTGGAGTATGTGTGGTGACTTCTGTGCAGTAGCAATATAGCTTGAAACAGAGATATTCCCAATATTTGCAAATTCAGCTTCTGTGCAGAGTGGGAGGTTGTAGACTTCAGCATCCAGTTCTTAAAGCTCTATACTTTGACCTGCAGTGCTAAAGCTGATGAAGACCAGTGACAGGTAACATTTGAGCAATTAATGTTAAAAATAATAAAAAGAGAGGCTTTGAACAGGCAAGTTCCTCCGCATTAGCCCTTTGAAAATGGCCCAGCAAGCCCTTAAGAGCACAGGCTTGAAAGATCCAAAGTATCATCACGATCAAAAGTGATGAAATCTCTTCCCTCTTCACATTTCAATCAGTAAGGAGAAAAAGGGAACACACACACACCAAGCCTTGAGAGGCTTTCCAGGCTTTGAGTTGAAGACTCAGATGAAATGCATTTTGCTGCCTTAGTAGAGCAGATGGAATCTCTTGTCTATACCCTGGGTTTCATGGAATACAACAATACACAATGTCCTTCTCTGGTTTAGCCATTCCCTAAGCAGGGTCTCCATATTTGCAGGGATCCTACACCTCTATCAAAGTCAGTTTGTGCCCCTACCTGACTCTGCATTTACCAGTGTAATAAAAATAACTAATGGTCCAACTCATCTAACACTGAAGTCAGAGGGAGAACAAGAAAAAAGTTAAAGACATGAGATACTCCATCTTCTGAGTGGTGTTTTATAAGCCTTTGCTCTCCTGGTGAATCTAAATCCTCATGCATGAGGCCTATGATTACACCCAGTGGGGAAATTCAGATTTATGTTAGCATAGAGAAAGAAGGCCAAGTTATAACTTATATCATGTGGCATAACTATATTCAATAAATGCAAAGGACTGCAGGATCTGACCCCTTGTTAAATAGTGTCTATACTTCTGTCTTTTAAAACCAAGGAGAGACCATTATTAATGAAGAACAAAGACAAAAATCTGAGCAGCTGGTGCATGCACAAGCTATCCTAAAACAAACACACGTGAGATGAATTAGCTTCTGGAAGCTGATTTTAGGGGCTTTTTTTAATCCCAAATACTTTGTGGGACAATGATGTGAGCACTCAGGCCACCCACATTCGTTCCTGGAAGCTCAGTGCGTGGATTTTTGTGAACATTTGCAAATTGGACAGGAGTCTGGGTGAGCGTGACTGAGTAAGCAAACCAAGTATGCAGCATTGCAAATGCACAGGTGCAGGCAGTCACGATGTAATTTGTGTTAGCATCCAATTAGTAGCCACCACCCAGCCTGAACATGAGCAGCAGCATTTCCCTGAGTGTCAGCTGCCTGTCTGCAGCCTGTTGTGCCCACTGAAGGCAGTAATGCTCTCTCATCAAAAGAGAGGTCATCTTGGCAGAGCACACAAGAAAGGATCTTATCTAGCTCGATTTCTGCTGGAAATTAACACCAATTTGGGAAGAATAAGGTTTATCTCCTCTGGCAATCTGTGATTACAACATCATGGTTTGCTGAGAGTCTGCTCTACCACTAAAGATGTTGTCCTGGAGTCTTTACAGGGAAGGCAATTTCCAAAAGGAAACTCATCCCAGTAGTCTTAAGCATCTTATCAGGGCAGTTTCTCTTTCATCAGCCAAAAAGGACAGCTGAGCTTCAAGGACTACTTTTGCAAAGAGAGTAAAGTAGGGGAAGATGCAACTTAGAAACAAAAAGTCCCTGTTAAAGTAACATTTACAGTTTCTTAGTGTAAAAATGGTCCTGTTTCAGCATTGCCAAAAAAAGAAATCAACAAATTTTTGCAAGTGGGACTTCACTCTGATGGTTGGATCTCAAGGACACTGCATCCCAATGTTTATGTATTATATTGCAAGACCTCTGTCAAGACCTATTGTAGTGGAACTATTCATTCCCTAGGTCTTCAGCCACATAAGGATTCCCCAAAACCTGAATTAATACATTCTCCTAATACCAAGGGTATTATTCAGGGGAAAAAAAGCCTGAAGTTTTTAAATGTGAATAACCAGCTAACTAAATAAATATCTAAATAACTTGGGTGTTCACACGTGTCTCAACACTTAAAGGCAGGTTTGATGAAGAAAGGCCATGTGCATGTGAAAATGATATTACACGCTTGGAAGCACAGACACATTTCTGAATGTCTCTAGCGCAGGAACTAATGAAAATAGAATTCACAATCTGGAAAAAATAGAACATTGTCCCCTAACAAGCATAGATAAATACTTTATTTTTTTCTACACCAGAATTCACCTATGACACCTCATAATTGTAACAGGAAGACTTGCAATGGGAGCAAAAAATTACAGCAAAATCTGTCATGCCTTGCTGGTCTGATATCTAAATAACACTCCCCTTAAAAGTGACTAAGTGAATTGTTATGTGCCCTAACCAGTACAAGTATTGCTTAATTGGTCTTCTAACTGTATTTTTGATAGACCAGCCATTGACTCCACTTCTGAGATAATGCAGAGAAGTAACACACTCACCCCTCCAGTATTAGGCTATTGTTCTTTATCACAAACATGTTTAATTCACCATATAGCATGTCTTTATGGAATTTTTTTAATTGGTTATTCATATTTTTCTCTGAGCCTTACTGATGCCTTCTAGAGGCTGAGCTGGAACAGGTCAGAGCAAAAGGATAAAGGGGGGGATTTATTAAAAGGTCTCAATGGGCACACCTGGGCAGCTCAAGAGTCCAGCAGGACCACACCCAAGATGCATCCAAAATGGCCACAAAATGGACAACTGACCATGAGGTCTCACACTTTTATAAGTTCTGGTCCATCAACATATTGGACTTAATTGTCCAACCATAGTTTCAGGTTATGAAGTTCCATCCTCCTTGTTTTTTCTTCTCACTTCACCATTGTTTTCATTCTTGGACCTGAAATTTGCATTGGTTGTCCCTGGTCCCAAGCTAGAGAAGGAATTGTTTTGTCTATCTACTCTGTGAAGAGAACTTAGTATCACTTAATATGAAACCCAGAATGACACCCTAAAACAGCACAGAATCTAAAAGATATAAAAGCTTAAACTTAAGGCATCATTACTATCAGCAAGCTTCACACACTGTTTCCAGTGCAAAGTGTTAGTGTAGAGTCAGTGACTGAATGGCTAAAGCAGAGAAAGGCTTCATTTTTCTCATGTGCTACAGGGAGATCAATTACAGCAGGGTCAGGAACATCTCTGGAAACCCTACATCACCCAAGCATCTATAAATTCACCTACAAGCATAGAAAGCGTCATCTGATTCTTGATGATTGAGGAATTTCTTGCTTTTCCTATCTTGTGATTAAACTCTTAATGACCTGCACATCTCACCTTGAGTCTATCAGATCTCAAATTTTGGGTATTCTATCTACCTCAGCTGGACCTCTTGCAGTGGTGGGACATCCAGCCATGTGGCTTTTGGAGACAAGTGAGTGTCTCTGTGCAGCTTCTTCCTGGCGCTGCACAGGGGCATTCATTCCTCATTTTTTCTTGTATAGGGTAGAGCTCCTTCTCCTGCTAAGAGTGTTCCCCATCCTAAATGCCATGGACCTGCCACAGAAGGTCAGGGTAACCCAGATTCTTGTTAATAGATCCCTCAGTGTGGATTAGAGTGAAATGAACCTGAAAAACCTGTGTTTGCAAAGATACACATGGGTTAATTGTAGAACAATTTGGTCACACAGGAAAAGAAGCATGAGGCCATTTGGTAGCCATTTCAGTAACCATTTCTCACAGGAGCAGGGGGAGATCATTCTTGTCTTTTTGACTGATAAATCAGTGTGTGTTGAAATGGGTCTGGTTGGGTTGGGCAGTGGAGTGGCTTCACCTGTGTATGCAGAGAGCATCAGCTTCAGGCCCTGGGAAACCACATGTTAAGAGAGGTTATATCCCTATAAGTTAGAGGTAAAATAAAATTGCATTACAGGAGTTATTATGTTAATTTAGCTGTCACAAATAAGGTAACAATACTGGTCTTGGCAAGTAATTGACTAGTGGCCCCTTACATACATGGTTGTGTTTCTTATCCCTGTTACTGACTGGATCCTGCACCCTCTACCTCACCCTATATATTGTTATACCCACCTTAATTCCAGGTCTTCGAGAATCAATCCCTAGGGTAACCCTTGAGATCCAATCCTTGTACTGTGAACAGCTCTATCCTTTTTTATTTTAGCCATTATTAAAATCCCTTTGTTTTCCTAGATCATCCTCATCATTCCCATCTCTCTATTTTGTGACGTACCTCCCCGGTCCCGAGGTCGCGACACCAACACGACAGGTACATAGGACACTTTGCTGAAGTGTGGAAGATCCTGCTTCACATTCTCCAAAACCAGTCAGCAAATCTGCCATGATCTCAGGAAGCCAGACCACTCACTGAGATGTGATTCCAAACCCCATCAGGCAAGGCACCCTACTGAAAGCCAGGCTGGTACTGCAAAACCAAACATGACTCACTGGAAAAAAACAGGCAAAAATCCCATGCCAATTCCGTTTCCTGAGAATCCATGTAGTGGAGTTCTGCTGAAATAGTAGCCTGGATAAAGTAGCTACCCCAAAACACCATGAGTAAAATTATCCCTCCAGAAGAATAAAGGTGTTTGTGGGGAAAAAAAGGAAAGAATGAGAATAGATCAATTTAGTTGGGCACCCTACAGAGTAAAAGACCTTCTACTACTTTATTTCTGATACAAGACTTGGGAAAAATAATGGAGCCTGTGTCATTCTGGTTTTAGTATTGTGCACCCTTTAAAATGCAGATGATGATCTACCTTTTCAGAAAGGTCAGCTGTGACTCAACCACTATTTTTATGTTGTTCTGCAAATTGTTACAGTGAATCACTGTGTACTTTCCCTCACATTCATAGACATTTTATGTTTCTTCATCCCTTGTCCCCCAAAGTAAAAGTAGTCTAGACTGGGAAATGCAGTGGGTAATTTGTTCATTTTATGTGGGAGGAAAGCAAAAATACCTTAATACTGTGAAGAGCCTCTGTTTTCCTTAAGCCAAGGTTTCCTATGGAGCATAAAGGTCAAACCAATTTGATTAAAGGAAATTTCTACCATCATTAATTTCATCCGCCATTTGGTGCAGACACTTGAGTGAGTCAGAAGAAAATCTGACTAAAATGAGCTCACCAAAAAGTCTGTGGGCTGCTTCTGAGGTGAATGTGAAGCATCCTGAGCCCAGCTGAGCTTCAGGAAGGAAGTTTTTCACAGATATAAAGTATAACACATTACAATATTTGAGTAGCACATTATGAGTCAATGTGCCATTCATGTATTCTGAGATTACCACATTAAAATGATACTTTCAGGCTAAACAGAACCAGCTTGTGGGCACCATCAGACATTCCTATTGATTTTTTTCCCTGCCCTGTTTTTTTTATGAAGAAAAAAACGTACTTTTTTTCTTTCTTCAGATCTGGGTGCTCGACAGATATGTGTCAGATAGGAAGATGCAAAAAGGAATGTTAGAGTGGATAAAACAGAACTGATTGTTGAGAAGTCAGTTCTACTCTGTTATAAACCATATATATATATGGATATATATTTTTTGGATATATTTTTTATCTGGATTTCATTCAGTTCCGTTCCCTTTTTAAATTCTGTGTATCATTTTAAATTGTGTTTATCATCTTGAGAAGATTTCCTCTCTGGCTACTGCAAATATAAAATCATTAATATGTGGGAGTTTTAGGTATGCCAAGTGTTTGGGCTTGTATATTTACCTAAAGAAAATATTTACTTTTCTTGGGTATTTAGACCAATAAAATTGGAACCCACAATGATTTTACGCAGTGTCTTTAGACATTAAGAGGCAGACAGCCAGAAAGAAAGGATTGATAGACTGCAATAATTTCTGTCATTTAAAACTCTGGAATAAAACATGTAGCCTAAGCAAAGCTTTCCTTCTCCTGAAAATAAATATTTTTATTATTTTTTTTATGGAGTAGAAAACCCTCAAAGTTCAAGGATGCATGAGTAGGTTACCTAAATTTGATTTATCCTTCTCAAAACAGCCCAGCTGTAGAGCTTTCAGATTTTGTACATCCTAGACAAGCACTCGCTAATTTTTACTAGATTCACCCTGTGTTTACAAAACCTGCATAGGAGCTCAGGGAAAGTCTGTTATTTAGATGACTGCATTAACGGCATTAAGGAGAGTTAAAAATTCCATTTCATGTGCTTGCAGACAGGATGGAAATGGAGGGGCCAGTGATATAGCCCAAAGGATTAAATCTTTAGCATCTCAAAAACAACATCCCATATCTGTTTTCAGGACCAGAAATGCTGGATCTGCTTAAGGTGTGAGTGACTGAGCAAAGTCTCAATAGGAGTCTCAGAAGAGAAAAAGGCTTCTGGACGAGACTAATTCTGATGCTGTGTGAAGATTTGTGGTTCTGCTGTTTATATTTCACGTTATTCTGGCAACAATCTGAAGGATGGAACAAGGAAACCTCCCCCAAATTCCTTCACAGGTTGTGCCACATATGACACCTAGAGAAACATTTGTAGTCAGAAGCTCTGTTTCTTACTAGAGCAACATATTTTGACAGGTTTTAATGCATAAAAAACGTTGTTGGGGTCTTTAACTGACTGTAGTAGTCAACCCTTAAACCTTTGCTATTAGGTTTTGTAAATGATTACCATCAGCATATGTTTGCAAGTGCTAACTACAGAGAATACATGGCTAATACTAATTAGGAGACAGGGGAAACTGAAGATTTTCTTGCTGGTTTTGGTTAAACTATCAATATTATTTATTCGGTGCATTACAATAGCAGAAATGGAGGCACCCTCGAGCCAAGCACTAAGCAAACAACGAACATTTAGAAAGTGCTTGCCATACAGGACCACAGCAGCTAATTAAACAAGACTGACAAGGAATTGGACAAGCAGCTGATGTGAAAACAAAGCCTCAGGTCACATAACAATAGAGCTATGTATAGAGCCTAAATGCCATCTTTTTGTTATGAGCTGCATCCATTGCGTCAAAGGAGCTCCTCAAATGGGGGCACAGGAAGCAGGATAAATCATTAAAGGGCTTTGTGGTACTGTGAGCAATTTTCACCAGGAACAAGATGGGCATCTGTGGTGCTGAAATGATCTGTTGTCGAACATAAAGCACTGTAACAACAGAAGGACACTTTCATTGCAGGGCAAAAAAATTAAATCATAAAAAGTGAAATTGAGGGCATGTTTATATCCAGAGGAGCAGGGCTTGATCAAAAGTAATTAAGTTCAATTCTTCAGGTATTGTCACTAAACTGTTAGCAACAAGAGAAAGGAAACATGTTTTAAATGATGACATAATTCATAACATTTGGTGGAGGTTGTTCTCTTTTAACCTAAGCCATTCAGTTAAAAGAGCCTTACAATAAAATGGAACAGATTCATCCATCATTAATCAGATCAATCCAAAAGAGGGGGCCATCATTTGGAGTATGCTGTACAGCAATAAAACACAGTGACACACCAGAATTGACAAATATTATTAATCATTTGAAATGGAACATAAGGTGGTGGCAGCTGCATCTATGATCACTGCACTTAAAATCCAGCAATCCCCTTCCAAATGTAAACCAAACTGTTTGTCTTTGACAAAGAGGTCTCCTCACATGCCAGTGACAGACTTTCAGCTCCGTAGGTGACCATGCATTAACTGGAGTTCCATTTTCAGAGCCACTCTGCAGTTTATGGGTGGGTGCAGGGTGTGCCTACATAATGAACTGGGGAGGGAAAGCTGAGCTGAGAAATCAGTAAGGACAAATGTAATCTCACAAAAGTAGGGCTGCTGCAAAGTCAGACTGGAAATATTAGCTCCAGCCTTGAAACTAGCCACCCTCATGAATGCTCACCTTCTGGCCCCAAGCCTATGGGTTTCCTGTCTCTGGACTCTGGTGTTCTACATGACCAAAGGATTCCTGGTCTAACCAGCAGCTTGGATTGAAATTTCTTGGGTGTGAAAAGCACTGACTATATGTGTCTCTTCTGTTCAGAAATGAAACACCTGCCAGGCTGAGGGGGAACTCTACAGCTAGGAATCTGCAAAGAATGTGAAGAGAGAAAAACTGCCCACGGTTCCTCCAAAAAACAGGAGTGAGGTGCCACACCACACTTTGGGGTGGCAGGTTTGAAATCCAAAAAGGGAATTGTCATGCTTTCCATACAGCACATACTTAAATTGTGGAATCTCTCCTGCTGCAGGTCAGAACTGGGGGGAAAATGGGCAAAAGTGTATAGGAGACCAAGCAGAAGTAAAAGTGTCTCCATACCAGAAAACCATGGTACCAATAACTGTGGGAATCAAAAGAGCATGGGAAGAACAATCTTTTATATTCTTTTCTTCCACAACCACAGTTGATGGTGCCAAGGGCAGGGTATGGGCCTGGGTAGCTCAGAAAAACTCTTAATCTTAGTCTCATTTTACTCTCTGAGGAGCAGAGATGTCTTCTCCTCACAAACGATTTTAAGGTAATGGAAATGGCCAGTCACCACTCCTGTTTCTGACTTCTGCTTCAGAGCTTTTGTCTGAGTCTAAGAAACTCTTCAAATCATGCTGAAAATAATGGGAAAAGTCCACATTTAACTTAAATGATACAGTTTATAGCTCACTTCCCTTGGGAAGAAAATGTTCTGAGAATAGGAGCTATGGTAGCATACATTATTAAAAGTGATAATATTGGGCAGGAGTTGGAGTGCTTCCAATTCATACAAGTACAAAAAATTCAGAATGTTTGGTCTCAGGTCACCGACTTGAACCAAAAGTAATGACAGCTGCAGTGAGGATAGGAAATAATCATTGAGACTTAATAAAACAAGATGCAGTGTTATATTTTTCTTCTGTTATCTGCTCAGTTTATCAAAGAAATAAATGGTGAAGGGACTTGCAGTTGAATCTGAAAATGCCAGTCAGCAAAGGGTTGTCTAATCCAGCAGAGAAAAACTTCAGAGGAATGGGTGGTAGAAGGTTGTCCTCCTCAATACCTCTCAGCAGTAAGGTACAAGCTTGTAACAGTGAGGGTGGTTAATTCCGGAAGCAAATTTTCATGGAAAGAGGCATACTGTCCCTCAGATGAAGGATGGAACCATTTCTAGATGTTCTTCAGTGCTCAACAGAAGAGTAACTGGATGAATTTTATGGCCTGAGTGTGTAAGTCACAGTAGGTCAGGCTAGATGATGTAATGGTTCCTTTCTGGCTCTAAAATCTAGGAATGCATTAAAAATGTATTAGGAGCTGGAGATGGTATCAGCATAATGCTGAGCCACTGCTGTGAGCAAGATCTAAATACAGAATTAAAGCCTCCAAGCTCCCACATAAACGTGAACCAGCATTTGCTGCAAGCACAGCAGCAAAGCTGATACTGAAGCAGCATCTTCTGAGGGCATTGGCACTGCCTCTTGCTGTAAAAGTTTTAAGGTCTGATCTTGGCTGAGATCTTCAGGCTTTACTGTAATATGTATGATCATAATAACAGGATGGCTCTGCCTGACCCCTATGCACCCCTCCTGTGCCCCTGCTCAGGGCAGGCTTTGGGACTGGAAGAAAAATGCCCAGGCAGAATGATAGAAATAATTCTTGTCTTGTGATTTCCAGAACAGATAAATGACCTCTGCCCAAGCAACCCACCCTTGGGGTCACCAGGGCAGAAAAGAGGATGCTTCTAAAATAAAGAATCTCTCCTTCCTCTTCATCTGTCTGGTGGAGGTCTCACGGTGCAAGTGAAGGTTGTGATCCTTGTGGAAGGAGATGAGCTAGGGAGGCTGTGTTTCTCACAGAGGATAGGACACAGATCCCCAAGCCCCACACTCAGCACAATAAGGAATTTCAAGAAACCAGGAAAGGAAGCCCAGTTTTCCTGAAGGTGTGGACTGCAACCTTCCCAGAGAGGTGGTGGCTGACCCATCCCTGGAACTGTTCAAGGCCAGGTTGGATGGGACTTTGGGTAACCTGGTGGAGTTGAAGATGTCCCTGCCCAGGATGTGGAGTAGGATTAAATGGCCTTAAAATTCCCTTCCAACCCAAACAGTTCTGTGATTCTGTGATGACCTGGGCACATGCTGAAGACAGTAAAGTAACAGTGGCAGATTTGTAAATATACCTCTTTGATGAGGCACTTATAATGCAGACTAAAAGATTGTTTTCTTGTCTTCCACATGTCTAATCTTTTACCAATCTGCCTCTGAAGAGAGCCTGAGTGTCCAAATGCAAAGACCTTCTCCTTTGGTCTTGAAATCCTGCACTGGGGAATTATAGTGAGAGGCAAAATAAACAAGCAACTCATAATGACATCAGCAATTTAAAGCAGGCACTCAAAAACAAGCTCGCACAACTGAAAGCCACTTTTTAACTATTCTAAAATGTAGAATGCCTTTTGACATTACAGCCCAAATGCAAAAGATTGGACCAAATCCTCCAACTTTTTTCTCTTTGAAAAGCAGGGAAAGACAAATTGCCTGTTTATGTCTCTAGTGCTGAGAGAATTACATTTGTTTCTTTTTAAGACCTATATTCTGACCTGTTATTCTTACATGTAAATGTCACAAAATACCAGTGCACAAACTGAAAAAATAATTTTGTCTCATTCTGCATCTTTTATCAATAAAGAACAATGGGTTTTTTCCTCTCTCTTTAATTACACTCACAGCCATCTGCTTAACACTGTGGATAAATATGAGATGAGCACTACTGGATGGCAAGCAATAATACTTCTTTACAAATTATGATGAATAAAGAGGAAGATGAATGTGTACAGAGAGTGTATCAGCGTAATGGACTGCTTTCCAACAGACATTTTTGTGTTCTTTGCTCTACTGCATGTAAAATTAAATCTCCAGTTTTGTGCCACAGACACTTTTGCATGAGAATAAATTCAATTCTGTTCACTGAGGAAGAGACTGGTTCAATTTAAGGACAAGCTGTCCCCTTAAGCCTGAGAATTTCTAAACTGTGAACTCTTTAGAGCTTTTATCAAGATGATCCAGTATGCTTATGGTGCTTTGTATAGTTTTGACAATGATTTAAATATTGCAGTTCTGACTGCAAATCTCATCTATCCTCAACAAAACAGAACCACCAACTTGACAAGAAGAGAACTCCTGAGTCAGTAAGACCTTAAATAGTACATCTTATCATAAAATCCTCTTTTTGGATATATCAGATTCCAAGTTAGAAGTAATTAGATTTTTTTTTTTTTAGCTCTCATTCTATGACTAATTTTTTTCACTCTTACAGGAATCTTTTACTAATCCCTCCCAAGCTTTTACTTTTACAGATAGGACACCAAAGAAAACACACACAAGTATTTAATATGTATTCAAATACATGAGTGCATTAGAAGTCATGATAAAAGGTTCTTAAAATAATCATTGTCTTAAAGAAAGGAGAGAAATCTTGGCTTTGATCTAAAATTCTAGATGGATGGGCCAAATATGAAGTATTGAAATCGTGTCCTGCTCCAATCC
This sequence comes from Certhia americana, assembly GCA_018697195.1. NCBI lineage: Eukaryota > Metazoa > Chordata > Aves > Passeriformes > Certhiidae > Certhia > Certhia americana. Next base: position 61,357,797 of record CM031860.1, on the reverse strand, counting down.
TTAGAGCCTCAGATTTACCTTGACTTCTTTTCAGGGTGTTATGTGAGAGCAGTTTGGAGGAGCTGTCCCAAGTTCTTTCAGGGGAAAAACCAGACAATATGGACAAAACCAGGTTGCAGAGGGCGAGTCAGATATTTAGGACAGAGATGCAGCCCTGTAGAAGGGCTCACTTTTCATATTCACTGCAGAGGAAGCTCAGAGCTACCATTCTCATGAAGAGGATACATTTATAAATATTGGTGGATAAGATATTAATCCCAGGGTTTTCTGAGTATGCTTGCTTTTTTACTTTTCTCTGTGAGCAGATTACCTGAGGTGTTGATTCTAAAATATACCACAAATCTGAATATGCCACAATACCAGCCTGGGGTGGGCTCTTTTTATCCAAACTGGGATGTAGGCTCTCCTTCTCACCCTCACAGGACATACCTGTGGGGACAAATTGACAGCATTCCTACATGCCTCATATCAATTACTCTGTATCTAGTTCTTATTTCATCATTTTCTTGGCCATGAGCCCATTTCTCAATTTGTGTAAGTTCCTCTTTTTCCATTATGTGGAAAGACTAGTCTGCTCTGGGTGAGTGTCTCATGTAGACAGATGAACTGCATTCTGGCACCTAGGGATCTCTGCTACTGCTGAGCTGAACTTTGTGCTGTGAGGAAGAAGGGAGCACTTAAAACTCAGTGCTTGAGGAAAAGTAGTAGGGTCTAGCCCCACCCTGCATTGTGCACTGCCCCTTGGGATGGGCAGGACTCACTGGGGTTAAATGCAGAGGCAAAAGGAGGCAACAGAGCACTCCTCTGGAGCACTGGGAGCAGCTGCTGCAGACAGAAAACTCAGGGTTTGTCACCTCTGAGTAGAAGGGCTGAGAAGCTGCCATTCCTGCTGGGCTCATGTGGGAGCACAGCAGGCACTGGCCCCTGGAAGCTGAGGAGCCTCCACACGAGTGGAGCTCTGCAGAATGAACCCCAGTCCCCTCCTCTCCACGACAGCTCCAGAGGCTTTTTCCTCAGGTGTGAAGGAAATGTCACTCCTTCATTTCCCCCATCAGGAAATTCCTCTCCTGGTCTCTCCTGCTGGACACCAACCTGCAGAGAGCTCTGATTTGGTTCTATCAGCAGCGCTTTTCACACAACATTTAATTTTGATAAATTTAATCTCCTCTTATTTCTGACACTTGTAATTTGATTTAAGAGACCCTCTACCAGTGTCCTAAGTACAGTTTATATTACTAAAGCACATTATTGGTTTACCAGAGCAATTTTACTTTCATTTCCCTTTTCCTGTAACCTCTCATATCAATGGTCCCAAAATACTATGGTGTTGGGTATTGCTTTCTCTCAGCTCTGCAATAAAGCCAAGACCATGTCATGTGTGATCCGGCACACTCCTTCATTTGGGAAGGTCCTTTGCAAAAATAAGTAGCCTTAACTATCATTTCAGAATTAGCTTTGACTTACTTCAGATTTATTTTCGGTTTGGGCTTAAGTTTCTTGTGTTTGTACCGGACAAACAATAGAAAAAAACCCCAAACAATATTGATTTCAAGTCTGGAGGCTTTTGGCTATGTTTGGATCTGCCTTGTTGGCTGTGTACATATGAAGTGGAAGCATCTTCAGAACCAATTTTTAAGCCTGTCTTCTGTGGTTTGTTTTTTTTTTTTTTTTCTTGGACATGATAAGAAAAAGAAAATAAAAAATGAAGACAGGCCTCAAACTACAAAGCGAGATTTTAAATTTCTCTGTGTTCTCTCTCTCATACATTTCATGCACCAGCATCTGAGGAGCCAAGCACAAACAATAATAGCAATACTAGTGCTTTTTTCAGTGACAATGCATTTTGCAAATATTAATCTAGAGAGAAAAGGAAACAGCACTAACAAGTATTATTAGGGAGGAGAAAAATGACTGTAAAGCATATGTATAGGAAAGTTAAGTCACTTTACAGGGACATTGGAACAGAAGTCTTAAGGAACATCCTGTATCAGGAAATACATTCTCTAGTTCCTCACCATAATTTTTCTATGTGAATTTATGCAGGTCTTAAAAGCAAATAGGCCCTGGCACAGGTTGCTCAGAGAAGCTGTGGCTGCCCCATCCCTGGAAATGTCCAAGGGCAGGTTGGATGGGACTTGGAGCAGCCTGGGATAGTGGAAGATGTCCCTGTCCATGGCAGGGGGTAGAACAAGATGATCTCTAAGGTTCCTTCCAACCCAAACCATTCCTTGATTCTATGATTCTAGGACTAAATAAAATCATGACATGAGTGAGGGAAAGAGAAACATTTGCTCATAGAAAAATTGAGGGTTGCACAGAAATGTAGAAGTACTTAATCATCTCAATATTTGGAGAATTTCATTGTTCTGACTTTAGGTATTTGGATCATCTGATTAATTGCATATCCATTACAAAAGGGAGAAAACCAATTAAGTGTGAAATTCTGTTTTCTGTTCAGGTATCTAAATTTTAATAAAATCAAGATTAGTAGAGACCTGGAATTCCTTAGTTAACCAAATGCTCAGAGATTTCTTGCATTTTCCTCACAATAGAATGAAATATATACTGAAAATCAAGGTAACTGTATTTTTCGCTGTATTTAACAAAAAGGCTGCAGCAAGGAAAAGCTTTGGCCCTGGTCTTCAAGATGCTAAAAAAAGAGAAAAATGTGTCACATATTAAAGTAATTTTGGTTTGAATATAAATCCTGTGAGGATTGACATAAATGACCAAATCCAGACTTAGTCAGCTAGTCTGCTCTCAAATCTTCACCTTGCTGGTCCTTTACTCCATTAGGTCAGTTTAATCAATGCTTTAGGTGAGTTTAATAAAGCACTTGAATAAAAAGCACAACTAGCAAGTCCTTCTGCAAATGTTACTTGTTTCTGATGACTCTTGAATCAGAATCCTTCTATACAGAATATATTTAATCTGATAATACTGGAACGGGTCAAAGGAGAGAGAACTGAAGAAGCATTAACTTTTCTAAATGTAATAAAACTCCATCCTCTAAAGCCTTTCTTATTAGTAATGAGTTTTCAGTTTTCCATTCCTAGGAGATTATTCTCACAAGGTCATTTAGAATTTGTGGACACAGTCAGAAACAAAACCAACAATTTTTGGTAACTTATTTGGCTGTCTTGTTTACAGGCATTTACTCCCCAGATTTTGTTATGGGCTAAATTCTGTTCACAACTGTGAAACCAGCAAAAGTCCAGGGGCCTTAAACTGAAGGAGGGCAGGTCTAGATTCTATATTAGGGATAAATTCTTTGCTGTGAGGGTGGTGAGGCAGTGGAATAGATAGCTCAGAGAGGTTGTGGACTCACTATCCCTGGAAGTGTTTAAAGGAAGCTTGGATGGGGCTTGGAGCAGCCTGGGATAGTGGGAGGTGTCCCTGCCCGTGGCAGGGGGTGGAACAAGGTAATATTTAACCCAAAGCACTGCTCCATTTTCTGTGATTTGGTGCATTGCAAAGCCCAGCTTGTCTGAACTCAAGCTGAGCAATTTGCTCTGATTTCATTACCCCTGTGATTTGCACCATGATCAGGACTGAAAGCAAAGAAATATAGCAAGAGGTACAAGCAAGACAAAGCCAGGTAGAATTTCAGAAAGCTACTTGGATGCTGGCTGGTTCCTGGCTAGATGATGCCGTTAACAAGCCAATCAAAAGTTCTCTGGAAGCCTGGAATAATTTCGTCCACAGCTCCAATTTTCAGTAAGGCTTCATGGCTGGGACAGAAGCATTTTCACAGATGTTTCTTTGGGAGTCATTAATGTTGGAAAATGGTCACACTCATCCCACCCCCCCAGATGGAGCCTGGGCACCATAACTGTTACCAGCTTTATGCATTCTCACCCATAATGTGTTTTTATCATAAAAACAAACGTAGCGTACAAAAAAAAAATAGAGCGTTTTATTCACAGCCTGTTGGGAACAAATTTACTGCACTGTGGGCCTGAAAATAAAGCTATAAAGTGGCACTAGAAAGGCACAAGCCAGCCACTGCAACCTGTGGCCATAAGGACATGGGGCACCAGGGAGAGGAGGGGCTGACACAGGATGTGAGAGGCTGATCTGAGGAGCTCCACAAAGCCCCCTGTGTGCAGAGAAAGTGTGTTTCATCAGAATAATGGGACTGTGAAGCTGAAAAATCATGTGGGGGAAAAAATATAAAAGTGTTTTGGGAGATAAATGTGTGATATAGGTAGAAAAGCTGGAGCGTCCTAAAAATCCTTAGCTCAGGACGAAGGAAGTCTGGATTACTCCATTTCTGGCTGCATTAGTGTATAGCTTAGGAGCTCTGAAAATCAATCCTGTTTTTGACTGTTTTAATTTGAGCCTGACTCCCAAAATAAAACTTCCTATTCTTAGGAAGTCGTGTGAGTTGAAACAGGAAAAAGAACTTCAGTTAGAGGCAATCTCTGCATACAGCCAAGATATTTTTCCAATGGCAAATAATTTCATTTATTATCTTCCTGCAGCTAAAATCGCTGAATAATCTGGGGGAAAAAATAAAAAATCAGACACTGTTATATAGGGGTTATTATAACCCCTGAAAAATGACTGACTATGGATATCTAACATGGCAGTACAATAGAGAAAGGTTAAACTTTTTTTTTTGGCTGACTGACACACACACTCAAATAACTTTTCTTACATGGATATTTTAATTGTGTCAATAACACAAAAATATAAGATTTCCTCTTTAAAGACAGATGGGAATATGCCTGTAATGTACAGGAATGTCTATAACATACAAAATAGTACATATTTAATACTGTTTAATACATTTAGCACAAGTATTAAGTATATTATTAGTATTAAGAGTATAGCTCTTTCATGTTAGGGACATCACTATGATTTAATTACTGTAAGGATAAGTAATGAATTATTTCTTTATCAAAGTGATAGGTGAAATTCCCTCCTGTACATTCTCATTCCTGAATTCCCCTTCAGTGCACTGCAAAAAAAAAGGTGCTTTCAAAAAACCATCCACAATGAGAGTTAAAAGTAAGGAAGGCAGAAGGAAAAAAAAATCTGGTGGCAAAGAGAAGAAAATAAACCCCTGTGTGTGGGGAAAGAGTTTCAGTATCAATCTCTGGTGGGGACTGTATTAGCACTTGATAAAGTATTGCCAGAATGAGCAGCCATTAGCAAAAAGCACAGGAGCTTGCAGAGCATTAATAGAGGAGTTACAGCAGCATCAATAGAAGGTGTGAAGGCAGGGACAGTCACCAAGCCATGTGGGGACTCACTTGAGCAGAGCAAGGGGTATTTGGCAGGAGGTGACCCCAAATGAGCCCTGTGGTCTTGCTGATAGGGAGCAGGGAGTTGTGTTGTTAACCTACCTTTGTGTCTGGCTTTAGAGAATTCCTTTCCCCCATCCCTGCCTTGCTTCCCCACCTCTGACCAGCTGTTACAGGAATAAACTCCTCAAGCCTGTTCCTCAGCCAGGCCTGACCCTCTCAGCTCAGCAGGAGCTCAGCAGAGCTGAGGTGCCTAATTAGGAAACTAATTTTCCAAAGGCTGTTGAGAGTCTCTGGAGAGAGAGGTCACAAAAATTCCTCTCTGCTTAAGGGGACTTCAGTGATGTCTCTGTCCCCTCCTTCCCAGGCAATACAGGGCAATGGGATCATGTCCCAGAAGTTGATCATTTCTGCAGACCAGGGAAGGTGCAGGTGTGTCGGAGTCTGGAATGATGAGAAATATTTCTTTGCGTGTTTAAGAGATTTTAAGATCTCTGACAAACAGTGTTTTTTAACCTTTGTTCATGGAAAAAGGGCTTTTAGGTTCTGGAATGAAGCAGAGTTTTCAAGAGTGTGTATTAAATAGTAGAATAGTGTGTAGTTCTATCACAGGGTAAGAATTTAGATATAAGGGTTTTTAGGATGGTAAGCAGGTGAAGGCAAGATGGAGAAGTCCACGTGGCTTTCCAAGGAAGTCCAAGGGCTTCCTCCTTCTTCCTCAACTGCTCCATGTTCTGCAGTGAGGTGGCAAGTTATGGTTGGTTTAGAGTAGAGTCTAACTTTCTAACATGGATAATAGTTATTGGAGAAGTATTATAAATACTGATTACGTGGATTGTAGTATAAATGTACACACTACCCTGTGGGGGGGGTGGTTTGGGGTTTTGTGCCTTGACTGACCTGCAATGAAGAGCTCTGCTGGTCAGGAACAGAATGTATTGATCAGAAAGAGTAAACTACGAAGAAAACATAAGAAGAGACGACTCACGACTTGTTCTTCAAACTCTCTGGCTGGGAGAAAAAACTCTGTGTGCATTCTCGGGTGACAGAGGAAAACAGCCGGCAACAGAGACACACAAAAATACTTTTTATAAACCCAAGACAAGTGTTCCAGGGTGTTGTGTTGATGCTCAATCTGCCAAGACATAGCAAGTTTCTAACATGAACTTGCAATTTTTCAAAGATTTATGATGCACACAAATCCACTGTGCTTCCCCACCCTTTCCAGAATGGACATCCCATCCAAAACTGACAGGCATTGTGCTCCTCTGGATTTAATAACCATTAGCAATAGCACTGAGAGGTTGTTTAATTTCCTCGCATTTTGTTAGAGCAGGTAAACCAATTATTTCTTACTATTTGCAATCATGGAAAAGGCTTAGTCGTTTTTTCTATGTCCAAATAAAAAAGCAGCTTGAATCAGACCATTTGGCCACAATGTGTCAAGTTTGGCAAGGCTTAAAAAGACAAAATTTATCAACTTCAGTAAGGGAAGCATGAATTTTATACTATCATCTGAATTAAGCAACAGGGCCAACAGATGTGGAAAATCTACTCACTTTTCCTGCATTCCCCTTTGCTCTCACACACCCTTTAATTTTTAGCACTTATTAATTTTTCATTTCATATTAACATTCCTAAGCAAGACAATCTGCTGGAGCCGAGATTTGTTGGAAATTGCTCTGCTGCCTTTTCTTTCCCATTTGTATAGCCAGATGAATCAGATACTATCAATTGATTAATCAACATGTTCACTTTCTCTCCTCCATAACTGTGAACACGAGAATGAATATTTATGAGAGCGTGTAATTAGGCACTTGATTTTGTAAATCATCTGGTGATGCTGTCAGTGAGTTTCAGTTTGCAGATAGGCTTCAAGTCCTACGTATCTTCATGAAAGAAATTATTAATTTCCACCACAAGGAATTGGAAGAAAATATAGTTCTGTTACCACACATAATTTACGAAATTATAATTATGGTGTTGTTTGCTACATACTTCAGCAAAGATCTTATAGAAATGGGCTGATGAGCTAAAAGAGGGGAAAAATCAGGACATGACAGCATCAAGATTTAGTCTGTGCTCTCTACAAGAAAGTGCTTCAGTTTTGTGTCGTCCCCCTGAATTTAGAAGTTTCTTTTAAATAAAATTAATATTTTTCTTTTACTTTTTTTTTGTGTGATTTTGGCCTAAATCTTAAAATGCTTGATGAGCCTTGAGCTGTAGAAATCACTTTGACAGTACTCAGATTTTTAATTAAAACTTCATATGCATTTTTACTTTGCTTTGTTTTTGACAGTGACAAGAAAAATGACACAGTTGTGATCAGAGTGGTGCAGATCTTATAGGGATTCCTGATGACATAACTGGTGTTTGAGTTGCTCCCTTTAATGTTCTAGAACAGTGCCAGGGCCATTTCTCATTTTTATTAATTTATTTTATTAGTTGTTTGACCTACAACTCATTATTTGGTGAAATTATAAACAGGTTTTTCTAGGTATAAGCTTGGAAAGCTTAAGTAGTATGAAAACACTACTATTATCAATAATAAAAATAAAAACAATTTTTAAAGATGCAGCAAATTTTTAAATGTCTTCCAACTTCTTCCAGTAACTTCAAGTTCTGTTCTACGTTTATAAATTACAAAAATAATCAGAAGATCAAAGTAGTAGTATATTTTCTACTAAGAAATGTCCAGTTTTACACTGTTTTGTTTTGATTTTTTTTTTCTTTTTAGGCAAAATATTAGGCATCTGTGCTTAGAGTATTATTCAACTTTTTTAATTAAAACACACTGCATGATTTCTTTTGGAGATCACCAGGTTCTTTGCACTCACAGCTGTGGTTAATTTCCTGTGTGGATAAACTGTTCTAATGAGTTCATATCTCTCTGAGGAGAGGGTGTAGCACTGAAGTAGGTAAGACTCCCATGAAAACAATGTAAAGAGCTGAAGCCAGGATACAAGATCCCATGCAAAGCCAGGGGGAGGATTATCCCAGGTGACCCAGCTGGCTTGGTGTCAGACCTGCAGAGAAGCAGAAAAGAAAGGAAATCCTGCATTAGCATCACTTGCCCAAATCTCTTTCCCTGAACTGATTTCTATGCTATAAATGGCACTTATAGGGCTCATAGATTTTTTTATTAGGGCTGAAGTAAGCCTCAAGGAACCTCGAAAAGGAGTGAAATATGTAATTAATTAAAAAAAAAAGGAGGAAAAATATTCTAATATCTGTATATATATTATTACATTAATGTTTAAATATATAAAAATATTGATATATTAACATTTGCACATTTCAATTGTTATCTATACTACTCACATATATATGTTTTAATGAATCATAATTTCTCAGGGGAAATATCCATCCTAAGTAATCTTTCTCTATGTTCTTGAAATTTAATACACTCACTGGCTAATATATCCTTATTGTCTGATTTAATTTTTATTTGATGACATGTCATAAATGAGCAAGCAGCAATATTAAATCTGAATCAAGAACAATTACCCTGGAGATGCGAAAAACTCAGAAAACTAAAAATTTTTCAACTGGAGAATACATCAAACACGAATGCACGAATTTCAGTGTTCACGTGTACTGACAAAGAATGTACAATTTTAAGCCCCTGAAGTGTGAGAGCTCCCTAACAAGGAGCAGGACCAAACTTCCATTTCTAAAAGGACCCCTTCAAGCCGTACACATTTGAATGGAGTCTCAAAGCCATAAACTTGATTTCTGCTTGACAAGTGCTCCAAACCACAGCAGAGAGCTGCGCTTTCCTGCGACCTTGCAGAAAGCTGATGAGATCTGACAAGTGCCATATTTATGGAAACGCAAAAGCTTTACTCACTGACATCCCTGTCACCCAAGAAAGATCAAACACAGAAGACAATTGGCCTCCAGCACCTAAATGGAATATTTAATAACTATTAGAAGGAACTAAGCAGGCAGGACCTGCACTGCTGACAGCTGCAGGAGTCCCACCCGTTTATTATGAACTTAAGTAGTCTGGACAAGAAGCCAAAAGGCTCCTAAATTTTTTCCTTCCACAACTGAATTGGGTAATGCACCATTTCATTTCCAGAGGCACATGAACAGATTTGGCAAATCCATTGACAAGTCTGACCTGCAATAATTATGCAATAATTATGGAAAGGAGGTCACAAAACAGTAATTGTGATGAGCTCAATCATAATTTTGATGCTTAAAGTTTTAGTTTTCATATTTTCCAGATTCTCTACTGCATTAGTGCATAACTCTGAACTTCATATAAAGTGTTGGCAAGTTCTCCTCACAGTTCAGTCACACAAAACAATCCTTTTCCAGCCCCAGAACCAAGGACATCGCTGCAACTTTGGGCCCAAGGGGTAAAAACAACGGAGAATTGAGGAAAGCAATCTGACAGGATGGGACTTCATAACCTGGAGCTGTAATTGGACAATTAACCCCAACATGTAAATGGACCAAAACTTACAAAAGGGTGAAAACTCGTGACACATCATCCATCTTGGGTGTTGCCAGGTTCTTGTACTGCTCAAGGTGTACCCTTTGAAGGCATTTTAAATAAATACTGACTTTATTCCTTTAACAATGTCCAGGTAGAGCCTCAAGGCATCAATTCCACTGTATTATATTAGCAAAATGTAGGAATTTTTTCATCAGACACTTATGTTTTCCTCTCCATGTGAGAGCAGCATAGAGGGTAAGTCATTAATGCTGATGAGACCCACTGCTCACATTACAGCCCCAAGCTGTTGGGTTCTCTGGGTATTAGCTACCAGTGTCTCAGTCTTTTAACAGCTTATTGCCCTCTAAACCAATTCCCCTGGTGTGCACAACAGCACACACACAGGGCAATAAACCATGTCTCATTCTGCAGCTCTCTGTGCATTCCTGTAAATACAAAAGCATTCAGCAGAGCATCCAGCAGCAGGAATTATGTGGCTGACATTCTGCTACAGGAAGCTGTAAATCGTGTGTTTGCGCAGTGATCTCAGCGAGACAAGTTGATTTAGTGCTTTGCAGCTGCTGGATATTCAGGTCTCATATCATAGGTCCTGGTCCTGGAAGCACCTCTAATGTTGTTCATCTTAGAATCATGGAGCCACAGAACACTTTGGGGTGGAAGGGACCCTAAAGATCATCTTGTTCTGAGCCCCTGCCATGGGCAGGCTCACCTTCCACTAAACAGGCTGCTCCAACCCCAATGCAACCTTGCCTTGAATACTCACAGGGGAACCCACAATTCCTTCCTAAAGAATATTCTTTTTAAAAGAATGTTGCCAGTTTGAATGGTTTGAACCATTTAAATCTAGTAATAATAAGTAATCACAGAAGCTAATTTTTCCGTCTTCTCATTTCTCCCTGGGCAACCATTAATCTCCTATCCCAAAGGAGACACTGGCTGCTCAAGGATGAACCAGGAACAAATTGACACACACAGCCCAGCCATGCTCTCAGAATGAGCCCTGCTGGATGTGCTCCAGCACAGGAGCAAAACACCTGCTTGATTCAGAAGGTATTGGCTGAACTGCCGTGTTCATTCATCTGCCTTGCCTTCCTGAGCTGAGTTACTGCCCTGCCATGGGCCTGAGCAGGATGAGAACCTGCTGGGTGAGGAAAGGGCTTGGTGTCTCTGCAAGGCTGACTGAGGCTCTGCCAGCTGGGCCAGTGTGAGCATCATCACAGCCTGATGGGCTCCAACCTCCTCCTAACTCACTCTGCTATTCCTCCTGGATGTTTCTGAGAGGAATTCAAACATGGGGGAAGCTGTATCTGTTATCAAACTGATGTCTTCTGGAGGCCGATCTGGAACAGAGACCAGACAGAGCAAAAGGAAAGCAGGAATTTATTAAAAGGCCTCAATGGGTACACTTGGACAGCACAAGAGTCCAGCTGGGCAACACCCAAGATGAACCCCCAAATGGTCACAAAAAAATGGATGACTGATCATGAGGTCTCACACTTTTATAAGTTCTGGTTCATCAGCATATCTGAGTTAATCGTCCAACCACAGCTTCAGGTTATGAAGCTCCATTCTCCTCATTTTCTTCTCACTTCACCATTGTTTTCATTCTTGGGCCAGAAATTTGCATTGGTTGTCCTTGGTCACAAGCTAGAGAAGGAATTGTTTTGCCTATCTACTCTGTGAAGAGAACTTAGTATCACTTAATATGAAACCCTGAATGACACCCTAAAACAGCACAGAATTTAAAAGATATAAAAGCTAAAACTTAAGGCATCAATAAAAAGGTGATGGTATCTGTGGAAAGGACAGAGCCAGGCTTTTCAAAAGTTGATGCTTTATATGTCTGCTCATCTGCTTGTTTTTTAAATTTTAATGATTTGTAAATGTTGCTCGTTGAACTGAGAGGGGAGGGAGCACTGGAGAAGGGCATGAAGGTGATACTGAATTCAGATAAACAGGGAGGTTCAGGCTGGATGTTAGGAAAAAATTCTTCACTGAAACAGTGGTTACTGGAACAGGCTGCCTGGCAGAGTGGTGGAGTCATCACCCCTGGAAATGTTCAAAAAACAAGCAGACATGGCACTTCTCGATATGGTTTAGTGGGTAGGGTCATATTCAATTGAAGGCTGGACTTGATGATCTTGGAGGTCTTTTTCAAACTTGATAACTCTCTGATTCTAAATAATTTTATCATTTGGAAATAAAAGGACGTTGTGCCTCATTGAGACACTGTGAATGCAGGAAAGGAATTGAAAAGCCACTTCACTGATGAGTGTTAAAGCAGGGGTTGGGCTTGTGCAGTTCACCCTCCCAGAGTGTCTCCCCTGCTGTGGTTCCCCCAAGATGAGCAGCTCAGCACAGCCACTGGAGGCAAGGACTGGGAACAAAATGTCCTGAAAATGCACAGGCAGCTGCTTTGTTCCAAACTGCCTGCAGAGAGGACTTCAGGAAGCTCCAGAGAGGTCAGACACCAGCTGTGCCAGCCCTGAACGTGCCTTGTGCCAGGCAGCGGGGGGCTCCCTGCAGCCTGCAAAGCTCATTTAGCCTCTTTGCCTGCCAGATTTTCCTCCACACGTGAGGGCAAACAAGGTTAATGCTTGGAGGAAAGGCACACAGAGATGTTTCCAAGGGAACAGGGTAGATCCAAGGTGGGGCAAAGGAATGTATAACAGCCTTACAGATGGGGGGCTCTGGAGAGATGGGAGAGATGGGGAGAGACAGTGCAATGTCAAGTTGCTGGCACACAAACTGCTGAGAGGACAATGGGAAGCACACGAAAGAGAAGGTGATAGTCCCTGTGTCTCCTTTACAGGCTGAAAAGAATGAACATTACAGCACTTGAAATGGATTCAGGCTTTGACCCTCATTCCTTCACTTAGACATTGGATAGCTCAGCTGCCCTGGAGATTTTCAAGATGTTTGGGAGGGACTGGTCTTCATTTCAGCCTTCTAGGAGGTACACACATAACTAAAGCAAATTTTGCTGTGTGCTATGTCTTTCCACTGGAGAAGACTTCAGTGACTCACTTGAATAAGAGCCTAGGTGAATCCCACTGTGTTTTCTGTAAGAGATTTTGTGTGTAGAGGCACTTTTGCCATGGTTTCTTTCAGTTATGTTCAGTAAAAACTCTGTCTGCCTAGGAGCCCTCTGAGGAAGCCTTTGGATACTGCACCCACCCAAACACTGATTGGATTATTTGAGGATTTTTTTCTTCTAAACTCTGAGAAAATCATCCTGTATATATTAACTTGATTTCCATATGTACCTTTCCAAAGGTTTCCAAACACAGGGCACCAAAATTTGCCACCATATTATACCTGGTCATCAAAGTCTCCCACAGGTGCTGTGCTGTATCTGCCAGCTCCAGCCTCTGTCTCAGCCATCACTGAGCATATCAAAGCCTCTCAAACTTAATCTATATATTTGATTCATAACCAGTTTTGTCATTAGCTGAACGTGTGAATTGTTGTCAGGTTTTATTCTTATTTTGTACTCTGACAAATAAGCTTTACAGAATGTTTCTCTAAATCTTTGGTAACACTAGCTAAATATTCAGAAAGAGTAAGGTGATACAGTGTGTAGGGGAGAATTACCATCTTAATGAGGTTTGTCTCATTAAAGAGTTTCACTCAATTAGTTTCACAGATTTTGCTTCAAGAATAGGAGCACAGAGCTCTACATATCTGTAGCTAATTTTGGCTTATTTAAAACTTAGAGACCAACCTGCCAAAAACCATTTAAGTGGAAGGACGGTAATGAATGTGGTCTTGGATCTTTCAAAAATGTATGGTTTTGAATCAGGAAATTAGATGAAAATACATTGTCGATTTTACTTAAATAAGAAATGTGTTGGCAATTTCCCCAAGAAAATGTGATCACTTCACCATAAAACACTATTTGTCATACAAAGACCTTTGGTGTTCAGACAGTTCAGATTTGCATTATTACCCAAAAACTCTGCATGTACATTCTGCTCTCTGCCTTTGCTGACCTATGATAAAAGCTTGTCAAAGGTCTTTGGCTGCAGTGCTGTCATCTGCTGATAATGTGAAAGTGTCACCTGCACACAGAGTGACATTTTATCTGTCTGTACAGGGTCGCTTTCCCTAATCTGTCACTTCTTGACGTGTGGGTTTTGTCTGATTTCCCCCTGAATTGCACTCTACTTTCTGCATCCCTTGGATGGCACAATACCCACAGAGCTCAGCAAAGATGAGTTAAGGATCAACAGAGAAGAAAAAACATCTTCAATCACATCCAGCAGTGCCTGGTTAGGAGAAAGATTTCCCTTCCCAATATAAGAGAAGTGTACAGAGCTGCTCTTCTCAACACACTCTGGCAGTCTAAGATTTAGGGATTTCAAAAGCTGAGGAAGCACCATGTGAGAAGACCCAGGAGACTTCCTCCAGATGCAGTTCATTTTTTGACCCATATGCAATGTTTGCAACTAAATGAACTTCACTGAGGGGCTTCCTCAACTGCAAAAAAAGAGATGAGGCTGATGTGCTGTACACAGCAACAAAGCAGGGGAAGATGAGCCACTGCAGCAGCAAAAAGTGAGATATATTGGCGTAGTTCACCCAGAAAAGATGAAATTGAGGTGCTCTGTGCCCTGGGTAGTTAAGGCAGCTTTTCTGCATCTGATATATGAACTAACCAGTCACCAGCTTGTGTCCCAGGTCACCCTGCAGTGTGCAATGCTCTAAAAATTCAGAGGGTCTGATTCACCTCACCAGGCTCAACATCTGCTCTGAAACTGCCTCTAAAGGATCTGGGCACCTGCCTGGAGAATAATGGGCACTTTTAGGAAATGACACAATTGCCTTCCTTTGGCATGGGGTGAATCACGCCTCCAAAACCCTTGCTCCTCACAGGGAGCCTTTGGCAGGCTGGAGTTCAGAGGCTGAGCCCTGTGTTTGGCCAGCTGAAATCCCTCTCTGTTCCTATGGCACACATAACTCAACCTGGCAGGTGAAGCAGAAGGACAGGAAATCAGCTTTATGCCTGATCCAGAAACCAGCAGCATCAACAGGAACTCTGCCACTGACTGCATGCCTGATCTGAGGCTGCTGTCTGCGTGGCTCTCTAAAGCACTTTGCCCACAGCAGTTTTCAGCAATTTATACTCCTATGGAAAAATTCCCTCCTCCCTCCCCAAGACATCCAGAGATACTGCTGCACTCCAGATTTTATATTAATCTTAATTTTGAGGAGTATGGATTTCTGAGGCTTTAATGGTTGGTTTAGGTATTTTTCGGTATCAACAGCTTTCAGCAAAATACTTTGCTTTTAAATCTCTTGGGGTTGCTGGATTTTTTTTCTTGAAAGCAATATTTGAAGGAGAGAAATAAATAGTGCTAAAGTGGGGGGTTTTTTGCTTCCATTTACTTAGTTCTAAAATTAATCTTTTTGAAATAGTTTTAGAATGAGAGAACCACAGAGTGGTTTGGGTTGGAAGGGACCTCACAGACAACCTTGTTCCAAACCCCTGCCTTGTGCAGGGACACCTCCCACCATCCCAGGGTGCTCCAAGCCCCATCCAACCTGGCCTTGGATACTTCCAGGAATCCAGGGGCACCCACAGCTTCTCTGGGAGCCCTGTGCCAGAGCCTCACCACCCTCACAGTAAAGAAATTCTTCCTAATATCTAACTGAAGCCTGCCCTCTGTCTGCTTGAAGCCATTCTCTCTTATCTTATGTCTAAATGCCTTTTATAGACAAAGAAATCAGATTTTTTTTTTTCTAAAATACGAAGGGGAAAAAAAGCACTAAACAAACAAAGCAAAAAAATAGTTTGTTTGGGTACAATTTTTGCATTTTTGGTGTCCCAAAACCAAACGTAGACTAACAAAATAATAGCTTTTTTCAAAAAGATATAGTGTTTTATATTTTTTTAATGGAAAAACAGCTTGCTTGTCGCATTGCAATTTTAACTTCACCATGATTTTCAATAAAAAGCAGTGTTGATACAGAAAGTTCAACTATTTTTAGTGGAACAGTTCACAGTTTCTCCCGTGCATCACAAAAAATGTCGTATAGTTTAGCTTTAGTCATATTTTAAAATATACATATTCAAAATTCTGAGGTGAAACCAAGGTGCTGTTTTTCATATTCAAGATACTCAAGCTCAACTATGAAAAACACACACAGCATCTCAGTCGAACACAAAGATAATCCCCAAAGAGATTTAATTTTATTACACGAAAAGGAGGAAGACACAAAGAGGGAAAGCAAAGGAGAAATAACCATTGCAATGAAAGCAGAAGTTATCAGTAAATGAGGTGGGAAAAAATAGCCCATAATTCCCATTATTAAATACAGATTGTAAAGACCAACAGATGACATCCATGTTTAAAAAAAAGCCCTCTACAAACAGCAGGGGACTTGTGAATAAGCCAAACCATCAAATTGCACGTGCAGGTCTGTGGGGTTGCCTGTGAGCAGGAGTCAGTTCATTAACCCAAACGACCCACAGTGCCACAAAATCAGATTATTGTTGGCTCTGCCATTCATCAGCTCCTCTCTGCCTTGAACTCCTGCTCCTACACGGGAAATAATTGCAGAAGATTTACTGAGAATAAAGGGATCTGGGAAGGGGGGGGGCCTCTTGTTCTTCTTGATAACATCAGCACGTCCCAGCTCCACCCAGCACAGGGGGAGCTCTCCAGGAGCTCCCATCTGGTTCTCTGTTGACCTGTTTAATTACTCAGAGCCCACCTGTGTTCTGCTGAGGAACTGATTCCTCATTAAACATTTCTGGGAAGGTCTTCCTTCAGGAAAAATAACCCACAGATGGATCTCACAGACACCACCCCAGTGACTGAGCAACCAACCAGAAAGGTCCCGCACTGGCAGTAGATGTTTTTGGGATGGAAATAAAGAACAGGTTCCTAAGAATGAGGGCTTGGGATGGCGTGCCAGAATCCTGCATATGGATTAAAGAGTCAAGAAACAGGCCAGTTTCAAGATGAATCTTGCTAGGTTTTGACAGTGACTGCTGGTGATACCTGAGGGTTTGACACTGTGATCATGAAAATCCCTTTGAATCTGATGCTTTATGTTTCTATCTTTTTCTGCTTTAAAGCCTTTCTTCCTACTACACCAAGAAGGCAGACTGAGGCAGAATGAGGAGAGTTATATTACCCTCTCTCTTCACCACCTCACAAAAATTGTCATCATTTCCCAATGTGATTTTAAAATTTTAAAAAAGAATATAAAATAAAGCTCATTTTTATCATTTGCATGTCTTCTTCTTTCTTTTTTTCTTTTAAATTTATCTATTTGCTGTTTACTTACTTGTTTTGATCAACTACAAAAAACAAATGCACTGGCAGACTATAACACACTGATCTGGTGGCTGATTAACAGGACTTATACTGCCATCTTATTGGGCAGGACAATGATGCAAGCTTTCTCTTTTATTAACAGTAAAATAGATATATTGCTCCTGAGAGCCTGGAACGATGTGCAGAAGCCTGGAGTGAGCCCAGCAAAGCCAGGAACTCTGTCACTCCAGAGTAACACATGATCTGAAGTCTAATTTCATATCAGAAACTCGGAAAATAAGGATGGCAATAATTTTGGGCTGAGCTTTGTAGGTATTCATTAACATTTGGCATGCTTTTTCCAAAATCCTCTGTTCATCCTCTGTGAAACCCAGGCTAAATGTTGAGTTTTGGGGGTTCCAGTCTCTCCTGGCCTGAACCCAGAGAGGGAACTTTATTCAGCATGGCTTGGCAGTGCATCCTCCAAACTCACCTTGCTCCCCTGGCTGGAGCAAAATTTCAACACACACAAGCCAGGTCCTTAAGCAGCCTCATCTTTGGAATTAAAACATTCTCAAAATTCTGAATAAAAAGGGGGTTGAAATTTAGGCAGGTTCTTTCGGGTAGCTGTGCTGACTTTGCACTGTGAATCCTGAGGAGCACCCATGAGATTCCTTTCACCAGTGTTAGGCACAACCTCAGCTGAGAATTGTGTAAGAATCCCCAGAGGAATCAAATTCTTAAAACATGACAGACATTTCTGTGACTGTTTGAACACAGCCTTCATTATGTTTTCTCAATATACCTGAAAACAGCATGTTGGAGACAGAACACTGGGGCAGAATGTGTTGTTTTAACATTTACAAGGCTCGATAATTTGCTTTGCAAATTGTTGTGGGGTGCGTGTGGCAAAGCAGAGCTTCTCAAAAAAAAACCAAAATCTACAGAAATTGGGCAGGTTTGTCATGCTCCAAGATAAAATGGAGCACCAGGAATGCTGGTACACAATCACCCTCTGTTGCAGGGTATGTCCTGCTGAAAAATAACAAGCTCGTGTTTCTAGACCAGGCTGCTGTACCAGCCCACCCGAACCTCTGGTCTGGCAAACTCTGTCTCTCAAAGAATCATTTATTTATGAGCTTCATGGGTGTTCAGGCAACCATTGTCAGGTTCAAAATGTCCACCCTGCATCTACTCCTACTGGGCACATCTCTTGAACTTGGTAAGATTTTTGTGGCTGTGTCTCTGTAATTTTTTTTTCCCCAGCAAGTCAGCGTTCAGTTATGCATTGAAGTGTTGTATACACTACAGTGTTTATTTAATAGTTTGAATTACATCCCTTCTATGTCTCCATAAATGCATTTTTTACTGGAAGATCACTGTGTTGTAAGGAGAAATCAAGACATGAATATTGCATGAATTTTATCATAATGATTTAATATACAAAACATGATCTTAGGAACCTTGACTCGGATTTCCTTGTGACAGCAAAACAAGTAGCTCTAAAAGAAAATCCAGAAAAATTATCTGTGCATCCATTTGGAGCTGAGAAGCCAATTTGGTGCCCAGATTTAGAGTCCTACTCCTGCAGAGAGGATGGGATTGGTATGTAAAGCAGCAGGTCTGTTCCTGGCACCGGCTGCATCACTGTCTGTGCGGAGGCACTAAGCCCCCAATATCCTTGTGCTGGGGGACCTGTCATGCAGGGAGAGGGGATGTCAGCTCAGAGCAGGCTCTCACCAGGGTCACTCTGCTTCAGAGGGAGCACATGGCAGAGAGAGAGGCTGCAAACACATGAGCTGACTGCTGATGCTGCTACAGGACATTTACAGCAGAGGCAGCACATGGGCTAATCTCTCTGTACATTAATTTTCATCTCTTCTCCTGGCCTTAGCCAGGAATCCAGATTGTTTTCTAGTTGTTTATTTTATCTGAACTCATCTACAAAGGCCCATTCCCATTGTATTTCCATTAGACACAGATGCTATCACTATATGCCAGTGCACATTACCAAGCAATTAATCTCCAGAGTTATTTTTGCCCATTTTTTTGAAAGCAAATATTATTGAGTTCAGAAAACTATGTAAAGGCTTGGAGCAGCTTAGCTAAATTCCATGCTAAAGGCACAATCCTCTTTGAAAAGGAATTCTCTCTAAAACTACAAGAGTATGCTCCTGTGTTGTATAATTTCACCCCAAAATAAAGCATCACCTCCCACAGTTAGTGTCTTTGCAAGCTACCCTGGCATTATTACTCAGAACTCTCACTCCTTTGTTACCCACTGTTAAACTGAAAAGCTCTTTTTTTGTGACATACACACAGGCCAGAGGTGACACAATTAAATTAATGCATTTTTCATAAAAAATTAAGATCAGTAAGAATTGAATGGCAGATAAATTAGGATTGGCAGCCTTTTCCTTAGGGAGCAAAATATAAGCTTCCTAAATTCAGTAAAGAGTGTTCTCCCCTCAGCCTTTGATCTGCAATGTTCAGTCAATATTTCCATCTTTAAAGACAGCCAGTGCAGAGTTACACACATATTTGTGAATATGGTTCTCACTTGGTGGAGTGGCCAGAAGAAACTTAAGGGTAGGAAGTGAGGCAAAGCTGTAACCAGCTCTTAGAAACATTACCAAAAATTGGCTTTTCCAAGAGGAAAATCATCATCCAGTGCTGTTATTTTCCAGGGGAGTTTAGAGGAGGCAACCTGAGCTCCAGCCAATGGCAGCTGCAGGACCAGTCTCCTTCCAAGGTTTCTCACCCCAGGGTAGGATCCAAAGCAGGCCAGTACCTGGGTTTGTTTTCTCTCACTGGAGAAGGGCTCCAACTAGTCCAGCAGGTTTCTAATATATCTTCCAAAGCTGGAATTGCTTTTCCTGGGCTTCTGCAGCCAGGGACAGAGGCAGACCTTCCAATTCTGCCTTTAATGGCTCCATCCTCTGGCCATGAGAGAGCAAAAGTATTTATATCTATTGCCATCTACTTTAGATATCTTCTCCCACATCTCTGTCCTTCCTCCACCCGTGTGGCACCCAAAGGTGACAACTCAGCACTATATAATTCATTTCCTCATTCCTGGACCTGCTGTCCTGTCCCATGGAAAGTTGTCCCCACCTCAGCTTCTCAATCTGCCCCTTCTGGATTGCATCAATACAGTCATATGAAAATATCCCCAGATTGCTTCCAGACTCTACTCAGATTCTCAATCTATCCCCTGCTCTCTGACCACTCTCTCCAAAGTCCAACTGATGTTCTCATCTCCCTTCCAACCAACAGCACTGAATCCAAAAAGCAAATATCAGAGGAAATCTCTCTCCTAAAGAAAAAAAAAAAAAACAAACGAAGTCAAGTCAAGGTCTCTCAGGATTCCCCTCAAAGACAACAGGATTGAAACTTTGAACTCTGAACAACCTGGGTCTTTTATTATTTTTAGTACTACTCATGTACTTCCTTGTCATTGCTATTAATTATGCACACTGGAAGCACACTGAGTGTCTCATTGCACTGCAAGAACACAGGGTGAGCCAAAACATGTCCCTTTGTGCTTGTAGTGTGGCATCTGAGGAGGGTTAGCTTTCATTTGTCAGTTCAAACACGTTAATATTCAGACACTGCCATGGACATTATTTGTCTCTCTAGTTGATACCTGTTCCTGAACCAGCAGCAGAAAAGACAAGCTATAAAAAACATATCAAAAATGTCACCCTTTTTATTATGCCAGACTCTATGTCACCATTCTGTTATACCAGAAATGTTTGACTAAAAGAACATGCATTTTTTCATCTTTAATTAAAACAGTATGGCTACAGGATGTACTGTAACTGCACTATCACCAAACAGCAGACTGTATTGGAAAGGGTTTCTGAGGAAAACACAGTATTGTCAAGAATTTAAATAGAATAGAATAGGTCAAATAAAGCAAATGGGCAAAAAGGCCAATGAAATACACTGCTGTGAGGACAGTGTTGCTCAATTGTTGCTGTGTTTGAAGATCCAGCCTAGATCAGACCCCTCTGTTCCAGGCTGGGGGTTGTCCCTGTCCCTGCACACCAACATCCTGGCCTTCTGCTGAGTGGCAGGACTATTCCAAATAAAGTGAGAAGTACATTCCAGAAATTGTGGGTGTGGCAACAACTGACAGAAAGGGCAATGGAGTGCTCTGTCAGTCCACTGGTGCCATGCCTAAGGAGGAAAAATTTATTTCTGGTACTGAAAAGGCTGGAGAGCCTAAGAGCAAGCAGTGACACGAGCCTTGATTGCATCGTGAAAGAAACCTGAGAGCAAAGGAAGGGTTCAGGGAGTGCCTGGTGCCACTTTAAATACCCTGGAACGACTCACCTGCCTTTGGATGCCTCTTCAGACATTTGTGGGTCCTGACAACATGAAGATATCTCAGGTAGCTTGGAGCACCTGCCCAGGCACTAATTTCACATGTTTAAGCAAATCAAACGCACTCTGAGTCTCCAGCTTCCCATCCATCCTCTTTTAAAATGGTCTAAAGGACATTGCTCTTTAGCTCGCAGAGTATATTCAGTCATAAATCACATATCCCAATGGACTGCAGTGTCAACACAGCCCAAAGGCCCTGGTGTACCCCAGAACCAGCCACTCAAACTCAGGCTGAGCCAAGGCTCACTTATCACCCTTGCATTAAATAAGATAAGGGTGGTACAGCTGCCTTTAGTGCAAATATGCCCAGCACAGAACAACCAGCTCACAGGCTGCAGAGCAGGGACCCCAAGGGAATGACCTGACAAAGTGCCACCAGACAAAATCCACATTTTGATCCTGGCAGTAGGAAATGGAGGCTTCCCAGCCTAATCCTGTGCTCAGGGCTTGACACAAATGAGAAAGTAACAGAGAAGCACACATGGGAAGGACACATGGGAACTACTGCAAGTGCATTATAGATTAAGGATATCTGCACTAATGATAGCTGGAGACTTTGTGAAAAAGCAGTCCTACACCAGAACATTAATGATACAAGAGTCTATCTAAAGAAATCTTCCCAAACAAGAAGCTGGGGGATTAGATTTGAAAAGGGAACTCATTAAGAGAAACTTCCCTTATAAAATAAAGTAAAAATAGTTACAGGCTTTCTTTAGAACTTGGCACTTCTCTGTGTTATAGGCACTGAGGAGGTGATTTTTCAGACTGATTGTAGACTTTTGCAATGTAGATTCGTACACTTGGGTGAGTCCCCGTAGGTTCCCACAGACCCACCAGAGACAAATAGGCACTTCATCTCACTTTAAAGCACGTTGCAAAATGTGGCAAATTAATTGTGCCCTAAAAATGTCTCTTTTTCTTTCCATCGACTGTGAAGAGATCCTTGGCTTATTAGCTGAGATGTGAGATGATCAGCACACATCCACACTGTGAATATCTAATGTTTATGTAATATAAATGTTGCATGAAGTTTTGGGTTCTATCAGCTGTATATGACACTGTTTCACACTATAGAACCAATGCTTTATGTTCCAGGAGTGCATCTGGCTTTTGAGATTCTCTGCAGCAATGACTTTCTTCAGCTCACACATTGTTTGAGATGTGAAAGCTTTTTTCCCTTGTGCATTGAGACAAAATGAAAGTGTTTTCAAGTTTTTCATAAGCCTCAAGGAAAATTAATGTGTGAGGTAGCTTGTGGCATGCCCTTTCAGGAACTTATTAAAAATTTTGGTGAACTATATTTAAATTTCATTTCCACCCTTATTGTCCTAAAAGGCATACTGCTTTCTCAGCTGGAGCATCTTTAGCTTCAGGGAATTTGTAGTTCATTGTGATAGGGATTTTTAGATGGATTTCTCTCATCTCAGAGGAATTGTCTTGTTTTCCTGTTACTCTGTGTCCCACTGATACAGGAGGGTGAGACATTCCAGTGAAGTCGTCATTTACATGGGAATAATCTCATTTAACTAGACATGTAATGGTGCTGAGGTCCTTGTCTATTGATCACTGAAGGAACCAAACAACTCCCTTAATTCACCTGATGTTTGAATTGTAAAACTGAAGCATCTCAGCCTTGTGAATGAAATAGCATGAAAAAATCCCAACCAGTTTTAACTAAAAAAAGCCCAAAAAACAAATGAAAAAACACAAAAACAAACAAACAAACAAAAAAATTAGAGAAAAGTGCACAAACTGAGGAATGCAGAAAATGTGATTGGTTTGTCAGTTCCTTCAGCCTCCTCTTTTCTTGGGATATTATATGCAGATTATTCTTCTCAATGAGATGTTGTCACCAAAGCAAACCCTCAGATTATTACATGTCAGTCATTTATTGCAGAAGAAGGAGAAGAAAGCAATATTCAGGCTTCAGCAATTCTTCTGGAACATATTTAATAACTGCTGATTAAATAGCAATGGAGACTTTCAAAGAAAGAGTTTTAGAAGGTACAAATCTTTCAAAGAGATATTAAATAGCTGCTTCCTTCCAATCTACAGAAGTAGTTTTGATTCCTCTGTAACCCAGAGAATCATCTGGCTCTGAACTGCCAGTTCTGTGTCCTGTCACAATTATTCCTCAAAGCCCTTAAGTGACAAATTTCCTAAGTTCATGCTGGTGTGTTGTACAGACCTGAATTTAAAGGGCTGCTTTACCTAATCAACCCCTTAAATCTTCAGCCAGAGGAAAGATGAGACCAGCAAACTGTTGGCCATGTCCTAACATCTCCAAACACCATTACCCTTGTCCAGGTGGACTTGAAACAGAAATTTGAGTTTTCTCCAGTTCCTCATTCCCATGTTCCCATTGCCCATCAACAACACACCTTAACAGCATCTGATGGGATCAAGCCACGTGCCTTGAAGTTGATTTCTTCTAGGATCTAATTATAAAAGTCTAACATTTAAGGACTTTTCTTCCCACTAACAAACCATTATATCTGTTAAAACCAGATTATTCAATATTATTTGATTACTGTTAAAAGAGTAATTTTCCCTCTCAGGTTCTTCCCCCTCAACTTATTCTAGGTGAATTCAAAACTAGGAATATTTAAGATGTGTAGCTCTAACCATTGCAATTTATTTATTACCCTTTATTTTTAACAGAGAACAAGCAAATCTCATGTTTTAAAGAAAAAATAAGGCAGGAACCTCCTTTTTCAGCTTTACACATGGGAATTAATCAGGGAAGACAAGAAAATTAGAAGGGAGTGGAATCACGAGTCTCAGGGCACGAGGAGGAAGGAAAACTGACAATGAGGAAAAGCCATGTGGCAATTCAAAGAATGAATGACATTTATTTAGGTTTTTCCTGGAGAGGGATCCAAGAAGTTTCATGAAAAACTGCATCCTCTATTCCTCCAGTTTGTTAGACAGTAGACTGTTGCCTTTTCTTCAATTTCTTAAATGTTTTGAGCTCCATCTCTCCCAGTAGGGTTTAAGAAGATGTCCTTTGTGTATCATGCAGCTGGGGGCAAGAGGAAATTCTGGAATCAGGACAGAAGAAAATCAAGTTGAGGGGGAGGCTGAGATGATGCCTACAACAGGACCAGACATGTTGTGAAGCCCACCAATTTCTCTCACATTTTTGAATAGAAGTTTCACACATTATGAAAATACTTGGTTACAAATCCCATCTGTTCTCTCCCACCTTTATCCTCTCCCAGTCACACATATCCCACATCACATCTAACCTCAGTCAATGAAAAAAAAAAAAAATTAAAATCAGCAATTAAACCATCTGTCTCATCTGAGACACCTCCTGAAGAATGGATTAAATCATGCCCCTGGACACCTCACCTCTGTTCCTCTCCATTTCTGGAGCACTACCAGCAGAAGCCAAAGCCATGGAGAAGTATCACACTGAATATCAAGTGCAGACTGCTCCTGACAGACTGTTGCAGTAGCTCTTGAGTAGCCCTTACAATGCTTTCTTCATTTTTTTTTCTCAGCTGAGGTTAAAAATACCCACAACAAAACCAAAAATTTTGAAAATTAAAGGTTGTAGGCAAGAGGCATTAGAAGCAAAAAAATTTTCACCTCCACAGTTAAAAAACAATCAGATGGCATGATAATGTTGGCTGCAAAACCTCAGAGGACAAAGATCTGGTGATAAATTCTGCACAACTATTTGCTTTATTTATAAGGAAACAATGAGTCTCCTTTCAGCTGGAGCCATGTGAATGCTCTGGCTCCAGTCTGCAGATGCAGAGAGACCTTCACATCATCACAGTTTAATCTCTAAAGCTCAGAGAAGATGCATCCCATACAGACTGGCCTAGTAGCTTTTATACTGGCTTCTATTTTCTTAAAACTTTTTGAAAACTCAGTATTCTTTCCTCTGCATCTTATAAATCAAACTGCATGTATGTATGTATATATATATATATTTGAACTATTTTGATGTATTTCTCCATAATTGAGTTAAGCTCTTAAAAAATTAGCGTTTTTTCTGCTTATATTTCTTTCCCTCTGCTGATGGCTCCCAGAATTATCCCAGTTTTCAGGTTCTGGCTGAGGGCCAGCACCATTAATAATGATTCAGGGACTGGTTCATGTACCTTGGCATTACAGATGGCTGGGTTTACTCAGAGATATTCCAACATAGTCTGCAAGGATAATTCCAGATCAAAGAAGGTTCAAGGTATTAATAGCAGCTAAATATGATTAGAAATCACTTGAGTGTGTTTTGCTGTGTTTTTCACATCTGAATGGATTTGCTTGGGAATAGCAATCTGAACATGGCAGGGCAATACCAAGGATGAACAGGGTTTCAAATAATTTTCTTTTCTATAATTACTGCCTTGAATAACTTTTACCTGTTGGCAGAGGGAAGGCATTATCCTTAAAAATACTTTTAGTATGGTTCCTTGTCTTTCTTCTAGGACTTCAAAGCCTTTTCGTAGTGTGTGCCAAGAAAAACTGGTAAAGAAAGAGTTTATTTCATTAAGCAGCTGTAGAATTACAATTTGGAAACAAAGAAGAGAAAACAAAAATGGGAAGGCAAATAATGCCAAGAATCAAAGTGTATTTTGAAAGGATGGAACAGCCTTAACATACAGCATAGCTGATATATGTCAGAGTTTGTAATAATTTTCCAGACTTTATGGCACTAGACTAGCAAAAGTTCCAAAAATTTATTTAGTGCAAACCTCACTAACTAAGCATCGAAAAGCTGCTGCTGTGAGCACCTGGACAAGAGCAAAATGTAAATCAAGATTGATTTCTGTTCTAATGCTGATGCAGTTGCATAACAATGAACAAGACTATGGAGATTGGAGTATCCTCCCAAGAATTTCAAGTGCTAGGATGGAAAAGGTCTGAATTGATTCTGGGCCTAAAAGGGCTATTCATCATGGCAAAAGAACATTCCTTTGATGTATGGAAATACAGAGAACATTTATCAATAAGAAGAAGCAAAGACTAAAAGACCAAACTCTTTGCCTCCTGTTCCTCTTCCAAGGCAAAAGAAAAAAGTCAGGAGATGCTAAACCCCGAGGCACTTCCAAAAGAATGTGACCTCTTAGAAATGGAATGCATGCACCTGAACAAAGTATCTGTCATCTATATTAATGTGTGCTCATCACACAAGTATCAGCTTTTTATCCAGATAGGAATTTAATCCAGGGTAGCTTTGAAGCTACTGAACGTGCCTGAGTAACAGTTTCATTGAAGGAGGGATAATATGGAGATAATAATCTGATTCTCAGATCTGTCTGGTCTCCAGCTCCAGCTTCTGGGGACTCTGAAGACACTCAGGACACTCCTGCTCTGGCAACTGCACAAACACACCCTAGCAGATGATAAACAATTAATACAAGGGGATGATTCAAGTCACAGATTAAACACCTGAATGTGATGTAAAATAAAACCTGGTTCAAGACTTTGAAACAAACCCTGTCATCCCGACCTCAATTAAGTGATTTGGAGGAACCCCTCAGCCAATTCAGTAAAAAAGGCAAAATATTTGTGGAAATCTATCAATTGGGCTTGACTTTTGTCATGATTGTTTCTTCCATTTCTGAAGTGAAGGAGAGAGGGAGAACATCCTCTGAGCTACAGAAATTTTAGAAAGAGACTGTGGGTGGAGGGATCACTGTCCTTTGAGAAAAGCACAGTTTTCATTTCAGTTCTGAGAGAAGCACAGAGATTCCACCTTTACCTCTCTTTCTCCTCTCCCCTCATGTTTGTTTTTCAACTGCCAGTGAGGAAAACTTCTCTGAGTGGAGGGATGGCAGTGACTCATGCATCAGCTGAATGCACAGCAGCAGTGTCAGAGCTACTGTGCACTTACCGTGGCTCCAGGGCAGGATGACACAAATTCATTTCCCAGTGGAAAGCTAAAGCAAATTCTAATTCACCACATAAGAGCAAACACAGTTCAAATGCCCGTGTGCTTCACCTCTGAGCACACAGTGGGGATTATTTCATTATAGAATCACAGAATGGTTTGAGCTGGAGGGGAATTTAAAGATCATCCAGCTCCAGCCCCCTGCCATGGGCAGGGACACCTTCCCCTATCCCAGGTTGCTCCAAGCCCCATCCAACCTGGCCTTGGACCTTTCCAGGGATCCAGGCACAGCCACAGCTTCTCTGGGCACCCTGTGCCAAGGCATCCCCACCCTCACAGGGAAGAATTTCTTTCTAATATCTAACCTAAATCTCTCCTCTTTTAATTTAAAACTGCTCCCCCTTGTCCTCTCAGACATTATTTCTGTCACTGGCTGCTGGGTGGGAGGGGAGGGCTGGTGGGGGGCCTCCTCTGTGATGGGAAAGGGCTGCAAGCTGGAAAGGGCAGGGAAGGGGGGTCCAAGTGTCAGAGGTGTAAGTGGCAGCTTCTGCAGGTGTGTTCTTTTATCCCGTGACCTTTGCTGCTGACAGCTGAGAAAAGAAAATAGTGAAACAAAAAAACTCTGCCCAGACACACACACCCCTAACTTCAGCATGTGCCTGCAGCTTGCATTGCTTCTACCCACACAATGATATTTTTCTTCGGGCTGAAACCTGTTCCCATGTAGACCCAAAATTTGGCATTGCAGACAATCTAATCTGCAAAAAGTGCTGTTTTCTGCATACCCACAGTGATGGAATCTTCCCATTTCCATGCTTCAGGAATTTAACAGGTAAGGAACCAGACAAACAGAACAAAGTTATTCCCAGTGAGCAAACACCTAAAAAACCCCAGAAAAAAATAACAAAAAGGAGATCAGTTCTCTACAAGTGTCTGAGCTGGAGCATTTATAAGCAGATCTTTAAAATACAGAGTTTTTCTAGATATTTTTTCTTTCTTTCTTTCTTTCCTGACTACAGGGTGACACAACTGACAGGGGTACAGGCTGCAGGACACAAAGCTGTGACCAGGTCCCACTGCTGCCCTGAGGGACCACAGTCTGAGAAAGGCTGGAAGCAGCATCTCTGTCTCTGAGGAAGGTGTTCCTGGATGCAGGACAAAGGAAATAATCTCAGGAGAAAATGGGAAACCACTGCCCTGTGACAGGAAGAATTTCTCAGATTGTGTTATTTTGGACTATTTCTGTTCCTCAGTACATATGTGTTATTTTCAAGTCTCTTCAGAGTAGGTAAAGGGGTGAAAATTGCTTTCAAAGATATAACAAGCAGTTTCGTTTCCCTAATAGCCTTTCTCTGTGCTCAGGCCACTAGGATATTGCCACTGTGGCATAAAAATCCAACCTTGTTTGCAAAACGTTAATTCGTCTTTTTAATGACCTCATTAACCAAATTGAGGAGGGATGGCAGGGCTTGGTGGGCGTGTTCCTTCAAGTTATCTTCAACTCCTTATGATCAGAAGAAAGTGTCTGTGCAGCTGGAACTAGAAGGAGATTACTGTGCACACGTGGAGCAGAGCAATCAGCCCCGTGTTCCGCTGTCCCTCTCAGCCCTCCCTCTGGTATTGACACTTACAAATGTCAAGCTATTATTTTTCCATGGCTCAGGAGGAATGTGTCTGGCTCGATATGCTCAGGCTCCTTTCTCTGCTCTTGCAGCCCTAACATCAGGCTGTCAACCCCCCCAAATTAGCAATGATTGCTGCCTGCCTCAGCACCAGTGCCTGCTGCCACCCCACACCTGTGCTGCTGGGATGTTTTAGGAACGCCTGGAGAGCTGAATCCCTCCTGTCAACTGGAGAGTGAGGGTATTGCATTTTTAGGGTGTTTATTTTTTAAAACCCTGAGGTAATAGCAGCAGCTGGGAGACAGTGCTGCAGGGCCCCAAGTGTGTGAGCATCCTGCACCTAACAGAAACTCAGCCAGCCTTGGCAGACTCAGATCCTGAGCATCCTGAGCCAGCTGCCTGCGAGGATGGAGGTGGGGATGCATCACCAGGCACTGCGCTGGGAGATGCAGCTGCTGAAGCTCTTCCATCTGGGAATGGGGTTCTGCCTGCATCACCTGTCACAACAATATATCAGCACATGCTAAATAGGTCTCTCTTTCTTCCCCCTAAAGTACTTGAAGATTAGTAGCGAGATATTCATGTAAAGTTATCCAAAATTGTTTGATACATTGGATTAGTTTTGATATACTTTATTTCATGGTTATAAAATATTTGGGAAATGCCTTAGTCTTGCAGATGGGATTTGAAAGAAGGAAGAAATTGCTCCCCATGCATGACACCAGTTGGGTATTTTTTATTGTGTCAGTGAGACAGAACACAGTTAACTTCCAGTTAACTCAGCAGCTGCTCTGCTGCCTGACACAGGTGCAAATTGCAAAGGTGACTGGTGATCTCTCAACCATGCCTGCAGCAGCACTGATGACAGGAATTGCATTTAGTATGTCTCAGTGTGATATTCTGTGTCATATTTTATAATGTAAACTGATAAGGTTTAACTGATTGTATCAGAGCTGGGCCAGTCTGGACTGATGGAGGATCTGACCCAAATATACATGCTTTAATTCATCCTGAGCTGAACTCCTTAGGACTTGGGAAAGATTCATTGGGGTATTTTCACTTGCATTGTATGAAGTATGTGTCAATGTAGACATGCCACAGCTATTCATCAAAAAAACCTAAATAAAACATTACTTCCCCACTGGTAACAGAATTTCATCTCAACCACATGCACAGAAAAAAATGTCAGTTTCTGACAGGATTTTTCACCAGAAAAAAAAGTGCAGAGATGTTTGTCTGCTTTCATCAGCTCAGTTATTCTCAGGAGCTACGGTTCCAGGTTTCTTGTGATCTCCTGAGTATCCAGCCAAGCTACATCTTTCATGATGTCTCATTGCAATGCCCCAGGAATAGGCACGCCTCAGATCTAGATCTTTCAAGCTTTTATTTCTATTATGGTGATGTGTGAAAGTGCCAGTGCTGCCCCCCTGAGATAGTGAAAATGTCAAAAAAGACAAGAGGCAGAAAGTGAATATATGACAAACAGCAAGATGAAAGGGAGAAGCAGAGCAACAGCCAGAGCAAAGAGTTTGCAAACTTACTTCAATCACATGTAGGCACAAGCTCACTGTTGTGAGTCACAGAAACATACTTAATAGAAATAGCAAAACACATCTGCTGTCCCTTCTCTCCCACCTCTATCCTCTGCCTCGGGGGGATTCTTCCATTGGGATTTTGGCAGAGCTTTCTCTCTGGAGTTTCAAAGGAAGATGAAGAGCAGCCAGTAAATAAGGATCTTTGTGAAAGAAGCCTCTTCATTACTGGAGGGCTCATGGTTAGTGACTACAATATGAAGGCAGCCAGCAAAGGATGAAAAAAACTCTCAAAAATGGTTTGGAAAAATACTGAAAATTATATGGAGGAGGCAGAGAGTTTGAATGGTAATGTGTATGAAAGGAGCAAGCAAAGCAAACTCCCACCTTCCACTGACCTGAATTTGGTGTCCTGTGCAGGAGCTGCTTCACACCTGCGGGATATGGGGATGTGGAATGAGCATGGACAACACAGGGAGAATCTGGAGCAGAGCTGCAGTGCTGTGCTGAGCTGTGATGTGTTCCTGCATTCCCAGGGCTCTGCCAGCTGGATTGCCTTGGCACTCAGCTCCTGGCTCACAGGGACTGTGCAAGAGGTGATCCCCAGTGAGCACTGGGGAGAAGAGCATGGAGCAAGGGAAGCAGGACAAGTGCACAGTCAGATAAGACTGATCTGATCACAGATTAAAGGCACCTAATCACAACCTTGTACATTCACTGGCTGTCTGAATTTCCATCACTGCCACCAGAGATGGAGGACACAATTTAGCAGCTGAAACAAGATTCTGATGTGATTTAAGAGGCCCCAGTGCATGATATGTGGTCTCCACCACCTGCTTTAGAAGGGCACAGCTCTCCCATTAATCCTATATCATATTTGTTAGTCTGCACAGATGTCTCAAATGTGCTGGGGATCTCAGGTTACACCAGGCAACACCTCTGAGTCTAAACCAAGCTTGCAGGGTTTTCTCTGAGCCAGACCCTACCTGTAGTAACTAACCAAAGGTGAATTCATTTCTGGTGATTTGTGAACATCAGAGTACTCTGTACTGTGGTACTTTCTAAACATCCATCAATAAACATACAATTCTACTGTCTGATGGTTTAGGTGTACAAAAAGCAAGCTCCATAGAGATACAAAAATTGGGAAAGAATTGGATGGAAAAGGACATTCATTTCTAGTAGGCAGGGCTAGTTGAAAGACAGTTCCTTGCCTTGGGTACCCAACCAATGCTTTAGAAAGTTTCTAACAAGAACAAATAAAAATATTTCGCACATAGACAGCCCTTGTGGTTAATCACAGCAATGACTCTGGAGGTGTCAGGGTCATTTGGCACGTGAAGGGGGACATGTAAATTTATCTAACCATGACAAGTGTGAAAAACTGATGGTGCTTTGGGTAGGGTTTTTTGGTTGGTAGTATTTTGGTGCTTTGCTTTGATTTGGGGTTTGTTTGTTTGTTTTGCCTGGGTTTTTTGACAAGGTTCTGGGGGCTTTTTACTATTTTTTGTTTTATTTTTTAATACCTTATGACTAATATTTTTCTGCTTATATATTTCCAAGGGACTTTTAAAAAGGAATTATTTATTTCCATAAGCTCAGTAACAGTGAATATGTAGGGCCTAATTCCAAAGCCCATTTCAATCAGTGACTCTGTCCCTTACCTGTTGAGCATCAGGAGCAGAGACAGTGAGCAAAATTCCTGAGTGCAGTGTCAGAAGAACAAACATCTCCAATTCCTCATGGTTTGCATGAGAGTTCACAAATTCAACACCTTTTAAAATTCTGCCAATTACCTCTTCAGACATTGTTTGTTAAGAAAAAGCCCAGCCCTGGTTTTCAGTGACATCTTTGGTGTCATAGGGAGAGCTGTGTAAGAAAATGAAGTGCTGATAATTCTACAAAGCCATTTCCTTTAACACATCCTCCCACCTCGTCCTACCCACTCCATGTGTCTGCTTCATCCATCTGTTTCATCTCATGAAATTCATGGATCATGAGCTCCCTGGAGCACGTCCAATTTTCTCTGCCTCTGTAGTTCAACATTCACATTTTCCCATCCTGTAGAAAGGCATAAATATTGTGTAGTGAGCAGTTTGCCTTGTTTCCAGTTTCATCGTGTCATATCCTGAAAACTATCCATTGTTCAGAATGGCTCATGGGTTTATTTATCAATTAATACATGGCATTATGGTCTGTGAATCCCCCACTGGGTGTATTTTATTGCTGTTTCTGTGTAAATACTGAGCTGTTCAATACTCCATTGGTTAAATTGCATTGTGTGACACTGAGGGCCCAGCTACAGCACCTGCATCCAGGGGGGTGAAGAGTTTTGCACTTTTGGAGTCTCTCAGTCTGAATCTCCAGAAGCATCTTGGTGCTCAGCAGCTGCTGCAGGGACATCCCCTCATGCTGAGGTGGCAGCACTGTTGGTTTGCCTTTGAAATTTTCCCTTCAGCCTAAAATCCATCATTTGAGGTAATTACTCTGGCACATTCATAGCAAGTAAACAAAATATGGCAAGCAGACATATTCTTTTCCATAAAAAATGGAAGCAAATGTAAGTGGGAGGCTTTGGCCCAGCCTGTCCAAAGATGTTACAACCTGCAGCATTAATTAAAATACATACAATTAAAAGCATTCCTTTGACCTTTGTGGAAGAAAAGTACCAGCCATTCCTATTGATTTTACAAGCATGGAAGTCTTTGTCTAAAGTTTAATTTTAATTTAATTTTCATTTAAAGAGGCTCCCCCCATTGCAAACAGCCTTGGTAGTGGTGGGAGGATGTGTGCAAGAACTTCAGTAATAAATTTCTCAGTCTTTTACCCCGGAATTTTATTTCTCTTGTTTGTGTTGGAGTCACTTCCAGGGTGTACACCCACTGACAGCCCTGAGAGAGCAGGGCAGAGTCAGTTGAAAAACATGAATATGGAGAGTTTGATCTGTGACACTACTTTAAAAGAAAATCAGAGAGTGGATTTAGCTTGAATCTGGCCTTATGGGTACAGTGAACTGAAGTTATCATGGCTTCTTCTGATTTTTTTTGACTGTTTTATTTCCAGCAGTATTTCTGTTTTCCTTCCTTTATGTTAAGAAAGTGATCTCATGAGCTCACATTTTGCTAATCCAATCGATTCTGTTAGACAAGCCCTGTGCTTTGCAGCTGGTGGAAGTGCACAGACAAGCACCATCCCTTCTCCAGAGAATTCCTAACCCACCACAGCTCAGACAGAGTTCCAATGTGAAGGAGCTGCAAAGCTCATCCCATGCTCTCACTTCCTCATTCCCACAAAAACAAAGGACAAATCAGGGAGGATTTTTCAAGCACATGGGTTGTTCCAGCTGTGATGACCATAGCCAGGTAAAAACTTCTGGAAGTTACCAAGCAAAAATCAAAAGAACCTCCAGAGGTCATGCTGTTCAATATCCAGCTTCTCACCAGAAGAACAGGACCCATGCAGGGAATGTGCTGTCACTCCACCCTGCTCTTTGTCTTTCTGCATTAATCTGTAACTCTCTTTTACTGGATTTTCATGTATTTCCACATATCTAAATCACATTCACTGCAATAAATAAAGAAAACCATCCTGGAGCATCTAGCCTTTTTACTATTATCATTGATGAAAATCTGAGCCTCAAGAACATTTATTTTGACAGGAGTTCAATTAAAAATGAACAGGGAGCACTCTGATGTGAGCAAATACTTACACAAGTGAGAAATTCACCATGAACTACACAAATGTGATGCGTGTTAAACAGCAATCAATAAAAACCTAAGCACAGGAAAATAAACCCAGTGAAATGTAAATATATACAAAAGAAAATAAACGGGTCTTTTCATAGACCTCAAGCTTGAAGACCACAGTCTCATAACAAATTGCTGTTAACATCAGAAATAAGGTCATGTTCTAATTGATTATCTATCAGTTACCACATATGAGTAAACAAAATTAATCTTAGCTGTTTATTTTATACCTCTGTGAGTTTCCAAGCCTCTCTTTCCAGGACACGTTGCATTCTAGCCTAAGAAAAGTCTATAAGGTGAACCCAAAAAGAGAAAAAAAGAAATTTTTATGTGGACTCCTTTATGCTATTAACACAGGGACTGGAGAAAGCAGAAACCTGAGGAAAACATCCTGGTAACTAATTTATAGTCAACTGGTTCAACCATGGAGTGAGATCTACTAGATTAAACACCTACACACTTCTTTCCCTTGGTCCTGAAAAACAGAGTCAGAGCAAGCAATCAGGGAAAAAAAAGGGCTCTGGAAGGTAACTGCAGAAGAGAATAAGTTTGAATATACCAAGACAATCATGAAAAGTGCAAATCACAGATTAAACTACTGCTAAAGGAGACTTCTTGGAAGGGCATGGTCCCAAAATGGGATTGTGATTAGCTGCAGTTCAAACATCCAAGAAAACCTGACAGTGTAAATAAATAATATCAGAACTCCAGAAGAGTCCCTGGCCATCACTGACACCTCTTCCTCACAAGAGCAATCACCCCGTGGTGTTCCAAGCACAGGACATTTAGTCTTCAAAGCTGCAAAAGCACCACAGGAGATGAATAGAAATCATGAAATCATAGAATCAAAAAATTGTTTGAGTTGGAAACGAAAAACCTTTATAGATCACCTAATCCAAGTCGGCTGCGATGAGCAGGGACACCTAACATCTAACCTAAATCTCTCCTCTTTTAGTTTAAAATCTTTCCCCCTAGTCCTATCACTATCTGTCTGTGTAAAAATGTCACTCTCCCTTTTTTTATATCCCCTTTTAGGTGCTGGAAGGCTACAATAAGATGTCTCTGGAGCCTACCCTTCTCCAGGCTGAAAGACCCTGACTCTCTCAATCTGTCCTCAGAATCCTAACAGTGACCTCCCCCCAGAGAGGGGGTGGAATTTATATTCAACCACATAAAATTCCCCCCTCACCCTACAATTTACAGCCCTTTTCTCTGCTCTGAACACTGACCTTTTATTTACACCCATTAGCCCAATTTACTGCCTGAATTATAAATGTGTATGTCAGCAGCACCAGGAATCAGCATTTCTGTGTGGGGCTCTGTTCCATTTATCTCTTGGCTGAGCTGCTGAGGAAAAGGGGATGCAAAGCATATCGACAGGACAGGACAAAAGGTCCTGTGGGAGCAGGGCAGTGAAGGATGCCTTCATCTAAAGACAAAAAATACACAACTTTGGATTATGAAAATGTTCCCACACTAATGCTAAATGCAGGTTTTCTGCTCTTCTCTAGGCTGGAGCTCTGGCAGGAACTCATCTGCAGAGTCCAAGTGAGGCTGGAAAGTTGACAGGGGTATGGAAATTGAGTTCATAATGAAATGAGAACCATGAAAGATCCCTGGTCATGGAACAGAGAAATAGGATTAAAAAGTTTTGAGGAAGTTTAAGGAAGATTATATAGGTTTGGCTTATTGAGGCAAAGGAGCACAGAGTGTGGCAACATGAAATAAAGATGGCAATAACGTTGTGACAAGTCATTTTGTACAGCCACTCATGTCATCCAACCCAAATCATGTCCAACAGCAAAAACATGAATTGGGTGAGAGGAAAAACCTTCTGCAGATCTCTGCTAACAGACTGCAGTCACTGATTCCTTTCTCAGCAGGTTATTGAGAGTAGAACAGACAAGTCAGCTGCTCCTTCCACACCATCTTTTGGGAGGGAATATGGACCATTCTCGGGGCTGGGGATCCACTGCCCTCAAAGTAATCACTCCAGGCTTTCTTTAGTGGAGAGAGATTGACATGTAAGGCAATGAACATCTTCCACGTGAAAGGCTGGCAGCAGGGTTCCCTGGGGCCATTTATTTATTCCCTCAGCTGTGAGAGCAATGAAGAGATCCACCCAGAGACCCACCTTTTGGGTAGTTAAATTGGAGCTGATGCCTCCCACCCAGCACAACTGACATCCTTCCCTTACCCTCCTGCTCTTCCTGAACAACAGATTGATCTTTATCTTCCTACTCCCTGCTTTATGACCCTGCAAACTGCAAAAAAGAGCCCTGTCCCACTTCTGGTGCCACTTTAGCCTCCACAGCATGCATCCTTTCCAGCCTTCCCCAAATCCCACCACGCCAGCAAGAATTAAACTCATTAGTGAAGCATTTGCTTCATAAAACATTTGGTTGAAAAGCAAGATGAATCTGGGGAATCCCAATCGAATTATACACATCTCAATGAAGGTTAACATTTCAATGAGAATGTTATGCTTTTTTTTTTCAGGTTTCATCTACATTAATTTAATTTTTTTCCCCTTTCTCTTATTCTTTTGTACAAATCAAAGTATGCACATGGAACACAGATAAGAATTCACCTCATTTCATTTATATATTCTCACCTTAGGTTCTCATTTTAGTTAATGAAAAGAGGCCAGAAAAATTCTACCCTCTTTATCTCTGACACTTTTATTATCTCTATATCATCACTCTCTTTAAGGGTCTATTTCCCAAATCCAGTATCAGGGCTTATTTCTCAAATCACAGAATGGTTTGGGTTGGAAGGGATCTTAAAGATCATCTCATTACAACCCCTGCCATGGGTAGAGACATCTTCCACCAGACCAGGTTGCACTGAGGTTCCTACACATTAGAGGTATTTCTGGTTTTTTTGAGCAAATCAGCAGGAAAACAGAAAGAAATTGGTA
Organism: Certhia americana; assembly: GCA_018697195.1. Lineage (NCBI taxonomy): Eukaryota > Metazoa > Chordata > Aves > Passeriformes > Certhiidae > Certhia > Certhia americana. Next base: position 61,320,761 of record CM031860.1, on the reverse strand, counting down.
TGTTTAGATAAGGCCATGTTATGAAATGAACTCTACCCCAGCCAAAACCAGGACAGGATTCTTTGAGATTTCCTTCCTGCACATATTCTAAAACTGCAAGACTGCTGCTGAACAATCTATCTGTTGATTCTCCAGCTGAAGTTCAATTCTTGAATTTTCGCATTTGTATAATTGATTGTAAAACTTTGTAATTCATGCTAAGTTGGTTATTTAAAGATGCCATCCAATCAGAGAATAAAAAAAAAAAAAGTGCATTGCATTTAACTAGCTAAGATAGGGCAAATTACAATCAAATACACAATTAATATATGAGTAAACCTCATGCAAGCTGAAAATAAGATGTACATATTTAAGGCATGATAATTAACCACTGGAACAAATTACTGAGGCTCATGGTAAATTCTTTTTCATTTGGGAGTTTCTAAATCAAGACTAAATGTCTTTCCAAAATGATATGTTCAGTTTGCAGTCATTAGGTGAGAAGCAGAATTATTGATGAAATTTCATATTCACTATATTTCAGAAAGCTCAATTAAATGTTCATTGCAATCTTCCTGTCTTAACAAAGGTTAGTTTATTTGGACGTCCCTTTTCAATGACAATGAAAATAACCATGAATATCATGAAATTGTTAATATTTTAATATAATATGCACTGATCTGATCAAAGTACCATGCTACTGTTCACATGCGCCTGGAGTGACACAGCCTAAAATTACTGGAAGGAAATATGCCATTAAGATTCTTTTTATATACTCAAAAAGGAAATTCAAATCTCTTCTTTCACATTATTTTGAGATCATTTTCATACTAATTTCAATATAAAATACCAAAATTTCAGTTTAAGGTGGATATTCCATGTTCATTTGCTATGACTAAGCTTCAAATTCATTGAAGCACACAATGATAATAATAAAATAGATAATACAAACACTGAATTCTGAGCATTTGAGAGCCTGACCTTGGCTATAATTAAGGCATTTATACTTATTTAAGCTACATATTCCCATCAGGTGTTTATGCCATATTGATTTTTACTGTACATACCAGCTTTAAAAGAATAGAAACTAGATTTTGGTCTTATTTTGCTTTACCCCTTTGTCAGCTGTTGAGCTATTAAAGAACAAGACAAGATGGTAAGTAAGAGAACTAAAAGGCTGCAAATACAATGAAAGAGTGAAGGAACAAGATGGCAAAGAGCAAAGATGTTTTTTGCAAAAAGGGGTAGAGGTAGAGTGTGGAAAGCACAAATATTCTACAAAAGCAAAGATAATGTGGCCAAGCTCTGTGAAGGTGAGGAGATAAAGTTCCACTAAAGAGGTTGTAACTTTCCACTGGGCACCCTGGGATAGCCAGGGCTATGGGGATAGAGGAATGGTGAGAGGCAAATTCCTGCAGAAACACAAAATTTTGCTTCATATAATAAATAACTCATCTCTCTCAGGGTAATTCCTTCAAGCCACAGTTCTTTCCAACCAAGTCAAGTTTATCCCTGATTCCCAGCTGTGGTTAGATGAGCCAGGCTGGATGGCAGGTGCCCACCAAAGCCACTCCAGCACTCCTCTCCTTACCTGGAAAAGGGAGAAAAAATTTATATAAAGGACTGGAAGTTGGGAGGGATTACTCACCAGTTACTGTCATAGGAAAACAGACAATACTGAGGGACATCAATTTATTACCAATAATAAAGGTAATTACCAGGGTAAGCAGAAATTAAAACATATCTTCAAAACACCTTCTTCCTGTCCTTCCCTTCTTCATGGGCTCAAATTCACTCCCAAATTCCCTGCTTCCCTGCCTCTGGTGGCACAGGAGGATGGGGAATGGGGATTGTGGGCAATCCATCACAGATTGTCTCTGAGGATTTCCTCTCACTCTTCACTTGTTCCTGCATGGAGTCTCTCACATGGGAGACAATCTTTCATGAGCTCCTCCAGTGTGGGTCCCTCCCAGAGGGTGCAATCCTTCAGGAACAGGCTGCTCCAGCATGGAGTCACAGATCCTGGCAGCAAACCTGCTCCAGCATGGGGTTCCCATGGGATCTCAGCCTCCTTTGGGCATCCCCCTGCTCTGGTATGGGGACCTCCAGGAGGGTGTCTGTCACCCTGTGACCTCCCTGGGCTGCAGGGGCACAGCTGCCTCACTGTGACCCAGGGGCTGCAGGGGGATTTCAGCTCCTGCAGCTAGAGCAGCTCCTGCCCCTCCTCCTGCACTGACCTGGGGTCTGCAGAGCTGTTCCTCTCACATATTCCCATTCCTGTCTCCAGCTGGTGGAGGTGTTTCCCTCTTGTTGCACACATTACCCAAGGCACCATCACTCAGCCTTGGCCAGGGATAGATAGGTCTGTCCCAGAGCCAGCTGGCACTGGCCCCATGGACACAGGGGGAGTATCCAGCAGATTCTGACAGAAGCCATCCCTGCATCCTCCCCTACTGAAATCTGGCTGTGCAAACCCAACACCCCAGCCCCAAACTGCTCAGCAGTGTTTGAGTTTCCACCACATGAACGTCAATTAGTGACCTGCCCCAGTGGGCTTAAAACTGCATGGCTTGCCTGGGTTACAATTTTACTTGATAGGGGGGAGAAAAAAAAATTAATTCCACTGTTTAGTTCAGCCCAGAACAAACAGATGTAGAGGCACTCCCAGAGCATATGGGTTAAATTAGTGCCTGCTGTGTCCCAGCACCAGCATTTGTCTGATTTAGTGACACTTGTTTTAAACAGTTGGAAGAGGATCCAGGCAGCTCTGGAGGTGGTTTTCAGCTGGATTCATCCTTAAACAGCAGCCTAATAAAATTCCAGTTTTATATTCATTCTGAGCTGAGCTGCCACCAACTTTGGGTCACCAGAGGAGGCATTCCCTGAGATAAATTGTGTAAGTCACATAATAGCTGCACAATGTCCTTTTGATGATAAAATACTAAGCATAGCTGACATTTAAATTAGCATCCCTGCATGTTTTCCAGCTAGATAATGATATGGGTAAGACAGCCAACACCTGTGGCACCGGGAGGGATCCATTTCCCAGGGAGCCATGGCCAAAGGTTTGTCATCATCCCAAACCATTTATGTTGCAACTGATTGAAAATAGGTTCAGACAATCAGAACTTGGCTCTCCTGGGAGGTGTTTTGGGTTAACAAGCCTGGGCTTAATTCTTTGAGCCTCATCCCTCCTGGGACTCAGTTGGCTTCACAGAGCTGAGGTCTTTGGTTGGCCCTAAAACCTGGGGAGAAGAGAGATGAAAAGAGGAGTGAACAAATGAGTAGATAAGCAAAATCTCTTTGCTTCTAGAGAATGGGAGAATAACTGAAAGCACTAAAGGACTAAAATAACAAAAAGGTCATGACAAGGACACAAAGAGATAATTTCTCAGCACAGACTTTTAGCAGTGCCTTCCTGAACAAAACAACTTGCCTTCCCCTCTGCACCAACATCAGCTCCAGGGTCTATTCAACAGCTGAAAGGCAGGGTGGTTTTATGCCAGAAATGGTAAAATCAGTGCTGTTACCCAGCATTTTCTGATGTATTTCAGCTCAGTAGTGAGGCAGTGGTTGCGTCTAATTAGAGAGAGAGGTCTGCATAACCCCAGTGCCTGCCCCTGCCCTTCCAAGTGCAGTGGGTGGATTTCCTCCCACAAGGTGAGGTTCCAGGCTGGGCTGTGGAGCTTCACACTGCATCAGTTTAACTGTTGTGAGGTGCAGGAGCTGTCTCCCCTCCTTTCAGCACCGTGGGGCTCATAAATATTATTTGGTATCAAGTGGGATTAAATGAACCAGTGCAAATCAGCCAAGTTCCCCCTGCTCCAGCATCTCTCCTGAAACAGGAGCCTGACCCTTCACCACTGCCTGATTTGATTTGGAGCATATTGAGGATATTTATGGCCCAGTGACTTTAACCCTCATCAGACACTGAGCCAAGATTACCCACACAGATTCATTTCTCAGCCCCCACTGGCTGTAAATCAGTTTGCTCAGTGAGTCAAGAAATCTCCCAGAGATTGTTTCTGGCTGCAGGAATCACCTTGCACAACTCTTCCCCATAAACAAGGGGTGTCATTTGGAGATGATCCTTTCAGGGCTATCCACAGGCAAAACCAAAAAGGATTTTTAAATTTTTTTTTTAATTTGAACCTACCCTTTGTATCTTTCTGGCTGTCTTTTCACTGATCCAGCCCTCCAGCAAACCCCTGAAGATGAAAACCTGTTAGCCTTTATCTGCAACAGGCAGGGAGATGGCAACAACTATCCAGTTTAAGAGAAAAGGCAGATTTCAGTCAACACAAAACAAGGATGAAAAGTGGAAAATTCTGTCGCCAGTGAGTGCCACCTGGCACAGGGGAAAGCACATGAATATCAAAGTCAGATGGGTCAAAGCACCCAGCTCTGAGTCAATTGTCATATTTTCTTCGATAGAAATCACACTTCAGACAGCCTAATTCCCTCCAAAAGTAATGGCACTTGAAAGTGTGTCCTCAGATAACCCGTGCCCAGGAGGAGGCAGGCAGAGGGGGTTGGCTCTGGGGAGCTGTGTCACCCACTGCTGGGTGTGCACTCAGCCCCTGCTGCTGCTGCTGAATCAGGCATTTCATTTGGGCAGAGTAGACATGCAAAAATATGTGAATTTCTCTATGGCAGCACAGCGTTTGAAAATCATTATGCTGATTTAGCATCCTGACCCTAAGCTGCTCCACGGCAGATTTAGTAAATATAGCCAAACTAAAAGAAGACTGTAATAAACCATTAAGTGCAAATCAAATAGCTTGGTTAATCACTGTGTAACTGCAGTTTTATACAGCTGTCTGCTTCCCTGAATTGCACTGGGATAAATCTGCAGTGGCAGATTTGACCCTTTACTTCTGTGCTACAGTTCCCTGCCCATAAAAAAATCAGGATAATATATTTCCCCAAGGCACAGGGTTGTTGCAAAGATACCTAAACTAAAAATGGTGATTCTGACATTAATTTGATAATACACTACTCAAAACTAGAAGAATGCAAAGAGCTAACAAAGAAAAGGCAAAAAGTAAAACAACACAAAACAAAACCAAGAAAGAAACTAACTCCACAAGTCAGGCTTCAAGAAATGCTGCTGTTGAGCTTGAGCTGATTGTGTGTGGGAGTGAGGGCCAAAGCATGACATCTTATTTTAATTAAATGAAAGCAATCAGTTCTCTCTGCTCAGGAGAGATAATGGAGAGCTGTACAGCTTGCTGTGGGATGTTAATCCTAAATAATAAGCTGCTGTAGGATACAACCCTGTGCCTAGAATTGCATTAACACAGCCAAGAGGAGTCTGAATCAGCCCTGGTCTTACCCAGGGTGCTTCTTGGCTTTTTTTTCACAAGATTTGATGCTGCAAATGTAAGAAGTGAAGCACATGCCCCTATCTTTTGGTATTTCAGGTTTGATCTCATGGTAGAAGTTTCCAGGCAAGGCAGACAGAGCTGGAAGTTTCTGGTAGGGAAGGAGCAAGAGAAATGGGGAGGATGTAAAGGGAACAGGGATTATTCTTCCAAAACTTCTCAGGAGAGTGATCCAAATAAAGTATTTCTTTCAGTAATTTCTTGCATTGAAAGCTGGAGTTAAGTCATGAACTGTGCTGGTGATACAAAGCTAGAGAGCAGCATGAATGCAAAGAGTATTGGAAAAATCACACAGGAATAAGCACATGCCTTTGAAGCTTGTCAAAACAATAAAAAAGGGATTATGCTCTGTAGCACAAAATGATCTCATACATTTTGGGATGAAAAATTGGGATTTCTGTTCTAGGGTGTTTAAGAAGGTGTGAGTCACTGCTGGACTGAGACACCAGGCAGATGCAGCCATGGAAGAGCAAAGGTGACCCACAGCTGTAGCACCATCAGAGACCACTGAGCACTCACCTGGTGTTCTTGGGACAGGCCAGCTCATGTGTGCTGAAGAAAGAGGAATTCCAGCAGTCAAAAGTGCAAAATTTGTTCCCTGAATTGATAGTACATTCTAGTTTATGCATGAAAAAAAAAAAAATTAAAATAAAATAGGTGACTGACTACTGTGTCTGTTTACTCTAGAAAAATGAAATCTGAATGAAATTCAGATGAAATTGCAAAGCTGTCCTTGGGGAGAAAAGAACTGCTTAAGTCAAAGGACAGACCTAGCAAAAGAGAAAGTAGGAGTAAACTCCCCAGAAATAAATAAATCCAGTCTGAAAATAAAAGGGAAAGGTTTCTTCCAGCCAGAGCAGTGAGGTGAAGAGGCATTCAGCCAAATAGGGAGGAAAACCCAGCTACTTTTAACACAGAGCTTGATGGATAACGCAGTGGAGCAGAGTGGGTCCACAACCATTTTTACAGAGTGAGGAAAGGGGGAAGGAAAGGGAAGAATGTTGGGGTAACTTCAGCATTCAGAAAACAATCAAAATATAAATACTCTCCTCCTTAAATAAATATCTGATCAATTGTAAACAATACACAAATAATCTTACTGGCAAATAAAGAAGAAATGGATATCAGCTGATAGAGATTTGTTAAGAAGAAATCACATAAAGGAAATAAAATATCTCTCTCTCTCTCTGAGAGGAAAAAGGCCAGTGGGGACAGGAGTAGCTAGAAATTCCTCTTTTTCTTAAGACTTTTGGTAACACCTCATGTGATGTCCTCATAAGTGGTAGAAGCCAATTCAGCAAGAAAAAAACAGAATTGGTGCAAAACTGGTGGAATAATCAGAGACAGAGAGAAGTTGTCACAAGTCTGCTGTTAAAGTGATGTATTGAGTAGTTTGTCACAGGGTTTGCAGTGGGTCTTGCACTCTTCAGTGTTTTCATCAGTGAATTCCTGTTCTATTTTGTTGCTACTACAAGGCAGAAAAAGCTCCTTTGTGAGATGAACAAGTATGAGAAAAATTGGTGTCGACAAGTGAAAAATAATAACCTTCAGTAAAAGCCAAGTTGGAGAGAGAGGGGATGAGATCCAACTGCTTAAACCATTTCTCCTCAGTACCTGGGAGGCTTTGCAGATCCAACCAGGATCAAGTTAAATATGCTGGTGCTGCTGAAAACTCCAAACATACCATTATAATATGAGACGCAAATTTCTTGGCTCTTAAGTGTTGGAAGTGTCTTGATTCTCTAGATTTGATTGGCACTTGTGCAGATTTGACTATATGTAGACAAGTAGAACTAGAAGAACATATAGAGGTTTACAGGTCATGTCCCCTGGGAGAAAAGTTGGCAGATGTGGGGCTGTTCATTCTCATGAGAGGAGAGGAGAGAAGGAGAGTGACAGAGACAGCAAACAGACTCTGCTGTAAAGAGAATGATCTGTTCTTGCTGCCTCTGACAGAGGAGTAAGAATGAATCTTCAATTATATAAAAAACTACAGGCTAGGCATTTATGATAAATAATCTAATGAATGGTGAAGCATTTGAATTCATTATCTGGATGACCTGTCTCCTGCATCAGAGTTGTTTGAAGATAGACCAGGAAGGAAGAACATGAGTGGTGATCCTGGTGAAAGATTCTGTGACAATATGAACAGCTACTCAAATTCCTCTTTTTCTCTCTGTTCCATGTTCTGGTTGAAATGGTCTGTGAAATAAAATTTCTTGAGAATACAGACAACAAGAGGTCCAAAGATCAAAGTTCACTTTGGTATACACACACGTCAGTCATGCATCACTCTTACATATGTTGCCCTGAACTCCTGTGGTCTATTATTCTTGTAGGGGTTTGCAAGAGGAGTTCTGAAAGGTCAGGTGTGCAGTTTTATGTCCTTTGGCAGGATTAATAAAAACCAGTTATTCTCCAGCACTTAATTGTGGAAATTATGCATCAGAAGGAAGTAGTGGTCAAAGGATTATGGTATAACAGAAAAATAATTAGTATATCTCAGCTTGTCAAATTTGCACTGAGAAACATTTGGACTGTGTAGGACTTGGAGGATATTTATTTGTTAGGCAAAACTTTGTTTCCAAGATAGCTTCTGAACATTAAGCCAAACCAGAAGTTTTGGGTTTGCTTTTTTTCCCTCCCAAAGAAATCTCAACCATCTTATGAATTGAAATACACAGACAAATGAGTAGTCATGCATCATTTATAACATTTGCTTTAACACTGATGAATCCCAGGCTCATTTTTTCTCTCCTTCTGACTGAAAGCTGATTGTCTGACCTTTTTCACATGAACAAAGTGTGTCAGTTTGTGACCTGCTGCAGGAGGAGCTGATGTTCCCTAGAAGCTGTGCCTCACCACCCCACTCATCATATCACAGGTTCACTCTTTGAGGAGTTTTGGGCACCAGCCCTCTTATGACTGTGGGGCTGGTTTTGCAATAACCTAGTGCATCACTGATTATCAAACTTTCAGAGAGGTGGCAGATGCCAGTTCTGACTCCCTGCTGTCTCCAAGTCCTGTACCAGCAGGAGAAAGGTGATGTCTTTTCAAAGCCTGCCATGGGAAAGGAAGGATTTGGATCTTCTACCTATTTATCTAATTCTCTTTCAACACCTTCCCCCCTAAATGCAATTTTTGGTATAATCTAAACAAGGGAACTGAAACAAACAGCTTCACAGTATGCCTATAATCTATTTAAGTCATTTTAAAGCCAGCAGATGTTTTATAGCCTAAGATTTTCAGTGCTGCTTCTTTACAGACTTCTGCTACTCTGCAGGTGGCTCAAACTAGGCCAGTGACTGCAGACAATTAAAACTTAAAACCTTTCATTAGCAGTCACCAGGTCTCCAGGTCATTCTGATGCTTAAATGCACCTTCTGTCACAATCCACTCAGGGCAGGTCAAACTGTGATGGACCCTGCTCAAAGCCATCAGAGCCAGCCAGCTGTGACCTGCTGCCTGTGGTCACAAGGAGACAGAAATAAACTCACTGATTCCTTCAGTGACCTCTGAGTCTGGCAAAACTTAGTAAAGCCTGTCCTCTGTATCAGATTTGAAAAATGCTCCAGAAATTTTCTTCTCTTCTATACCTACACAGAGCCACCTGTGAGTATTGCACTGAAATACTGCATCAGCAGCACTTTGGGCCACAGAATCCTCCTCATTTCACAGGTTTCACATCCATTCACACTGCCTTTCTACCACTTCACCTCTTATAAGCTGCAATACCAATTTTGGGGGTCACTCCTAGCATTCCATGATATGTTGGCCTCTCTTACATGGAAATTCTCAGGCTTAATGAAGGATCACTTGCTAAGGGCATGCATGAGGCTCAGGTCAAGCATTACTGCAGGAAGAATTGATTTCCTGATGCAGTGGCCTCTGGCTTTAGGAATTTTAACAGGGGCAAGGACATGCCATGAGTCAAATGCAAATAAGAACCCAACCAGATCAATGGCATCACACAATGATCTGCAAATCAGTTCCTGGAGTATAAGGACACAAAAAACAATGATTGAATTTTAAAAAGGCTTCAAAATGTAGATAGAGCAGCATAAGTCTGGTTTAAATGTTACTGGCTTCAGTATGCTGCCCACACACAGAAAACACCAAAGCAAACCATTTTATTTGCTATGTCATATTTAATGTAAACACCAGATATTACTTGTTTCAATATTTCATTGTACTCTGCAGCTGTCTGAATCCATAATTTTGTGTTCTAAACCAATTGAGTTGGAATTTATGAGTAGGTTTTTAGTAATGATCTGCCAAATGTGAAATGATTGTGCTGGTTGTTTAAATGAAAAAGGAGTGACCCTTTTCTCCGTGCTTTAACTCAGACTCCTGTGCTGCCTTTCTGATAGAGGACTGGAGCATGGAACAGTGATGCTGACTGTAATTTCTCCCCCAGGCTCCCCCGTGGTATTTAGATTTCAGCTCCTTGATTTTAAAAGGTCACCTAGCAAAAAGAGAATGCCACATCATTCATTCCTCCCCACCTCCCTGGCTTGTACTGTCTCTCCACTTTTTGTGGAGATATGAAAAAAATTAGCAGCCAGTGCTTGTTTAAAAACAGTGCATGAACCTGAAGAACTATTGACTCTTGTTTTCCATTCACTGTGATCTTGTATTGTTAGAGGTAGATCTTCTCTAAAATGCAGCTGTTATCACCCCACACATCTCCATCTCTTTCTCCCAGGCATCTTCTGCACACTTTCACTGAACTCTGTGTGCCACAGCTCTTGCCCAGAGGCAAGAGTCACTGGAAGCCCTTGTCATTGCCAGCTGAACTTGCCATGGCCCACTGGCAAAAGAGTTTCCTTGAGAGTCCTTGGTTTCCAGCTCACTGTAGGGAAAATGTCCAGGTTATTGTAAGCCTTCCCAACATACAAGGGATGCAGCCAAGTTACGCTGAGATAATTAAATATGCTGCAGTACGATGATGGGTCTACTAGAGAAGCCCTTCATCTTCCTGTAGTGGAGAGATCAAACCTGATAGCCTGAGTGCGTTCATCCTTGTTGTCTTTTAGTCCCACCAGAGAATAGGCCCAGCTCCTGACCCAGCTGGAGTTGTCTGGTTGATGCCCACACTGCTCACAGCAGCTCCCTCCAGAGTGGGCTGGCCATGTCCATGCTCCATCTCAATCTCTAAGCCCTGGGCAGCTTCCCTGTAGACCCACAATTGTTGATTTCTCTTCAGAGTGTCCCAAAGAAGCAGAGGGCTGTGTTCACAGCAGCGTATTCATGGGATGACCTCAGCCAGGGCTGCACGTCCCCTCTGCAGGGCACAACTGAAGTGTGATCATGGACAGGGAACAGGGCCATGCTGAGACTGTACCCAGGGCACAGGGAGCCCAGCTGAGGTGATCTGTGCCTGCTCTGTCAGTGTGGCACTCACAGGATGTTGTGCTCATTCTTAAATATTATCTCAGTTAACATCCTGCTGTCAGGAGAGGCAGGGGGGAGAAAACCATATGGTGTTGTGATCACTTCTGCTCAGTACAAGCAGTAGAATTAGGGGTTGTGTGTTACTGAGAGCCAGCTTATCTGCAGCAGCACTTCAAAATAATTTCCTTCATCTGGTCATCTTGTGCTTCAAGACTATTCCCTTATTTAAGTATCTTTTAGCAACCAGGATCACTCAGGCAGCGAGGGTGCCTGTATTTTAAGCAAGTTTCATTATTTCCTTGCTATGTGGTGTAAGCTCTAATATGCTCACTTGGAGAGATTCTGGTTGGAGATAAATCAGGAAATGCTTCCAGAAAAAACTGTCATTTCTGCTTTCTTGTCACTGGTTCTTTATTGTAATCCTTATTTGTTACAGTTCCCTGCAGCAATTTCTTTACCAGGATTGCTTTCTTGTGAACTTTTTGCAGTGAACTTCAGCTGCCACAGAAATCACTCATCACATCTGCATTCCTGTGACATCTACACCCCACTGTGCTAAAGCTGATGGGAGACTGAGGGATCTAAATGTTGCCTGGTTTTCTTCAGTCCCTGTTCTCTTGTTTGGACAGTTCAGGGAAATACATAAATTGTATGTTCTCAATAAATAATGTGATGCTCAGTCCAAATCCTATTAACCTAATGGAAAGCCCCATCAGTTTTAATGGACCTGCTCCTTACTCCACCAAGAAACAGCTCTGGTCTTCCCTAATGCTGACTTCAGTGGGAATAAGTCCATGTGTAAATTTTTTTCAGAAAGGTTTTGTGAACAGGGCATTGTGTCTGTATGTCCACCACTCATCACTCCACCACAACTGTGGCAGTGCCGTGTGCCTGCTGTCCCCAGAGGCAGAAGGAGAGCTGTACAGCAGCCACGATGAACAAACTGCAAAGGGGAGGCAGTGAAGATAGTGAAGATGCCAAGACATACCAGGGGATACAACTCCAGCACAGCAGTTACTGCTGTTCCTCTAGAGCATGGAATCACAGAATAGTTTGGCTTGAAGGGACCATCTGGGCTAAGCCTTCTCAGGCTGGGATTTAAGCTAAAGTCAAGTCAGCCTCTTCATAAGCAGAAATCTTCTAAGCTCATTTGGTGTATGAGACATCCCCCCAAAGAGACATTTGTCTTCTTTAAGGGGATAATTCCACAGCTCCTTTATTCCACCCAAAGCTCTGGGTGCTGGTATTATTTCAAGATCCCTCTGTCTCAGCCAATTATTCTTTTGTCTTTCTTTTTGTCATTGCTAGATCTCCTTTGACTGTTGAGTGTCCCAGAAACTGGGATGGATGAAACAAAAGTAATATCCACACACTTCCCCCCAGAAAAGCCCAAAAAGCACCAAGGGAAATTCTCTGCCAGCTGAATTCCCCATCCAGATTCCTCATGGAAATGATCTTTAACACAAGCGAGCAGGCAGGATTGTACAGCCAAAGGGAAGAGGGGTAATAAGATTGCTTATTTCTACACCAGCTGAGAGTGATGTATTAAGGAGACCGTAAAGCAGAATTCTAGAGCAGATGAAATAAATCCTCCTCTGGAAAACATTTAAACAACAGCAGAGGAAGCCCACACAAACTCTTTCAGCTTAAACAATTAAAATTTCAATGTTTATAATGAGGTGAAATGGATCCCACACAGGAGAAAGAAAATTTCCAAGGCACAGAGGCACATTCACATCAGAACTGTTCAAAGCCACTGCTGCAGGTTGAGGATAACTCAGAAAACTTAACTAGATGATCCCCTTCATTTTGTTTCATAATTCTGAAGTTTGGACCAGCCAGAGCCAGCAAGCTTCCTCCTGAACATAAAATAACTCTCTTAATTGCAACAGCTCCAGTTGGGAGTGATGGAGGGAGAACACAATGTGTCCCTGTCCAGATCCATGGCAAAGCTGGTGGAAAGGATAGGCTGTATTGGTGTGGCAGGAAATCAGACAGAAATAGGACAATTACTATTTAAAAAAAAAAAATTGCTCATTCCTCCAGTTTTCCCCTTCTCACTGGTCTTTATGTAAGGAGCTGCTCACTCTGAACCAGAGGCAAAGCTCAAGCTGTCAGAAGACCTTCTGCCTGCTGAGTCATGGGAGACATGGGAGAGACACCACCAGCATAGCCGTGATGATGCTATGAAGGCTTTCAGCTTTTTACTGAAAGTAAATGCCTGCCTGCTTTCTGAAACCAGTAAAAAAAAAGTGCAGAAGTGTTTTAAGAATCTCATGTGAACAAGCAACAGCCAGGAACTTCAGTATCAGCAAAGAGGGCTCTTAAGAGATCTGAGAGGTGTTCAGAGCCCAGAGATACAGCTCCTTCTCCCAGACTGGAAGTCACATGGGTAGACTTGGAAATACAATTGGTGTTGATATTAGATATCACAGAGGATTAAATCTGCTAAAAATTTAGTGATCTGTGTCAGGGACAAGGGAAGCAGAAGGCAGAGGGGCAGGCAAAAAATGAAATATACATCCCAAACTTAGGCTGCACCCAAGCACTTGGACTGCAATAGTTTGTACTGTGCATGTTTTTTCACTGTCCAGACACCAGTTCAGAGTTTGCTCCATTATCCATTAAACCTTGGTGCCCAGCCAGGCTTCAACACCCTAAACATGAATCCAAGTCCACAGACACAGTACAAGTCCACAGAGCACGTGCAAAGTGCACAGAGCAAGAGAAAAACCTTCAGCAATTTCCTTGTCCTTCCCTTTTTTCCAGACCCTAAATTCTTTCCCTATTTAAAACCCTCTAAGTGTTGTGCCTTACCCTGAGAGAAATGCTTTGGTCTACCAGCTTCAGTCCTCCTGAGATGTGCATGATGCCCTTTCATTCCAAAACTAAAACTGGCTTATTTTCTGGGAAATCTAGTTTGATACAAGTATTTCAAAAAATAAATAAAAATAAGGAGAAAATAAGCCAACTATGTAGCTTTTTGCCTGGAAAATTGACACTCCTATAGCCATTTTTAGGGGGAAAGGCATGAAAAGAGTATATTGAAAATCATAAAAGAACCCTGGACCCTGAAGTAGGTACTATTCATCTCAGGGTTTGCAATTTAGGATTGATCTAGAGGTACCAGACTTAATAAAGGACTTCACTGCTGCACTCATAAGCCCATGTGCTCAAGGTTGAGGCAGCATAAGGAATTTCTTACTGAGTTGGGGTTACACTAGGACAGCTTGAGGACATTCAGACAGGATCTGGGATACCCCAAGTGCAGTGAAGTGGCTCCATCCTAACAGATGACAACGCTGCAAATGAGCTGAAGAGGAAGATGGCAACATAAAGAAAGGGGGCTGGAACAAGGAGTGGTGACAAATTTTGGGGGACAGCGAGTGGAGGAATTCAGTTTAACCCCAAATTTCAGTGTTGAAAATGAAAGCAAAGTGGAATTGGTGGAGAAGACTGACTGACACCAGCCTAGAGCATTTGCCCTCTCTTTCTGAAGAAAACAGGATGAAGGGCGCAGTTAATTTTTTTTCTCCATGGAAGACCTCAGAAGAAATCAGTCGTTTAATGATATTGTCCTCAGCAGAGACAGCTGGTGGGTTCCTGTCAGGCTTGCTTTATGCAGACACCAAGAGTATTTGCAATGGCATAGGAAAGAAATCAGCCCCCAGCCTGAATCCTCCTGCAGTGCTGCAGCACCCCAGAAATACTGCTGATGGCAAATGGCAGCAGGGGACTCTCCTCAGAGAAGTGTGGGCTTGTCAGAGCAAAAATTATTTGAGGAAGCATCTAAACAGAGAAGGCTAATGCTCTTCTGTGAAAGGGTGACAAGTCAGACCAACTCTGTAATATTTTAAAGGACATTTGGTAGAGTCTGAGCTTAGTGCAGGGAGGTTGCAGCCCTTCTGAAGGGCCTGGAACCTGCAGAGTCATCTGTAAAGCAATGGTTTGTAGAGCTTGGCTCCCACAGCCTGCAGGGATTTGAAGCACATCAGAGGAGTTCATTTCCTGAGGACAAACATAATTCATTACCCAGATACCTCACCCTAATATTTCTTGGTCTAATTCCATTCCAGTGAAGGCCTGAGTCCAGTGGAATTACATTGGCACAGGAAAGGAACTTCAGACTAACAGATTTCTTACTGCTAAATGATAAAGAGGCAAAAATATTTTGCCTTTTCTATCTTTTTCTAAAGTGCTTGATCCAGAACTGGAAGAAGTCAAAAGGGAGTATTTCCATGGACTTAGCAGATGTTGGATCATAACATCCCTGGGAACTGGAGCACTTCACTCATTTACCAACCACTTCCTTATGACAGATAAAGGAACTGCAAATGTCTGAATATATGGTGAAAGTTTTCACCAGTCATAAAATGCAGAAAACTGGAAAGCTGCAGCAGCTCCTATAAAGTTACTGTAGCTGAAGTTGAGATTGTTGCTTTGGGGTAAAGAATCTCTGTGTTGTCTTTAGCAATTTCAGGGTTTAAAATTATTTAGTATTTTTTCCTCTTTTCCTTTCATAAACAAAAAAGTAGTTGTTCTGTAACAGGCTTTCTAGTAAGTAATAAGCTCAAGGTAAAAAGAAAGTTAAATATTGCTCCATTCCCACAGCAGCATTATTTAAATGTTCCCAACAGTATTAATGTCAAAATACTTTGGAGTGAAATAACAGCAGTTTTTCTGGTATCAGGAGGGGTTATTTTCCTTTGCTTGCCTCACTTAACAGTGGATTGAACAGAGGAATGGGGAATCATCAAGGACAGGCCCTGCCAAGTGGGGACTGCTTGGAGTCCAGAGGCAGAAGAAGCAGCTCAGAGCAAGGAGAGGGCTCAGAGAGAAGCTCTGCAAGGTAGGTGCTGTGGTGGGCATGCTTTGGCTCTGTCCCCTGCATGAACTCCTGCCCTCGAGGGAAAGGGATTAGGTCTGTAAAAAGCACTTTTTTTTGCCAAAGCACTTTTCAGGATAAGGCTCAGAATGAGGCAATGGGTGGTGCTGCCCAGCAAGGACAGACAAACCATCAGAGTTCCTTCTCTCTGAGTTGTGCAGGTGGGGGAAAGAAAAGAAAATCCTACATCTCTTTATGTGTGAGAACTGTCTGTCATAAGAGGTATTTTCAAGTCCATCTCTGTTTGACTGGCAGGGGATAAATGACTGTGGGTCCCCCACCTCCCCAGGTAGATGTTCAGCCGGCTACCAACGCAGCCTGGAACAAGATTTCCCTCATCTCCCCAGTTCAGCTTGTCCCAGAGAGTGTAAGAATTAAATATTAATTGAACCAGAGACCTGGGTGAGAGAGAGAAAGGATAAGAAATGCTCTCTGGAACAGCCTCACAGGGAAAGGGGGAGGAGGGGGTCACAGGGGCTGTTGCTGCCTGCAGGACCAGACCTGGGTCTGCATCCCTTCTGCAGGTGAACAGTGCCTGCAGAAATACCCCTGGGAGGGCAAACAGAGCAAAAGATTTGCCACCCAGTAGCGGGAGGAAATGCTGAACTGGTTGTGCCTGCGGGAAATGCTCGGAGGCAGGAGGGGATGGATGTCTGTGAGCACAGCTCCTGGTTTGCAGAGAGAGGTCACGGTGCGATGCTGCCTGCACCCGGCAGGAATGCTCTGCTTCCAGACAGGGATATCTGCAGTGTAGTGCCCTCCACGGTGAAATATTGCAGCTGTGCTTCTGCTAGATACTTGTGCAAAACTTTTTAGAACTGGAAGTTTAGAAAAGAGGGAAAAAAACAGCTCGGTCTGACGTCAAAGTAAGGAAAAAATATGAGCCAGGGGTGATCAGCCCTGG
This sequence comes from Certhia americana, assembly GCA_018697195.1. Taxonomy (NCBI): domain Eukaryota; kingdom Metazoa; phylum Chordata; class Aves; order Passeriformes; family Certhiidae; genus Certhia; species Certhia americana. Next base: position 61,304,215 of record CM031860.1, on the reverse strand, counting down.
GATGAGAGGTGTTTTTCCTCTAGAAGGCACTGTCAGGTTTGTGCAAGATTTGGAGCTCATGAAATTGTACACTCGTAACTCCAGGCAACGAAATATTTTGGAGCTCACAGAGCATCCAGGCAGCAAAATAAAGGCTTGATTCTGGCAAGGCAGACTCTGAATTCATTGCCACAGGTAATGGAGCCACTAACACATGCCAGTCACTTGGGGAAAAAGACAAGCAAGGCAAACAGCTCCTATTTTTAGTTCACAGTTTAGTTAGCTGCTGCATAGCCAGTGCAGCATTAAACACAACCTGGTGGGCTGCAGGTTTGTCTCTGGGGAATGGAGCCAGATTTTTGTTATATCAAGAGTAAAGGCACACGATGCTGTATCTTCCAGGGTGAGACAGAAACGGTAACATGGGGACAGTCTCAATTTTATGAAGATTACTTTCATATGGATTGTAGGAATGGTGACACAAAGAGGCATCAGCATTTGTTAGTTGTATGGCAAAGTCTTATTATTTCTCAGGGACTTATCTGAGTTTCAGGTAATGAGAGCTGGAAGTAGCTTGATATCAGTATTGTTGCATTTAATATCTGTATTTTGACTGTAGAAGAGCAAGCGCCACCAGTAGTGTGAAACCTCACAGGCTGATAACTACAAAGCTGCTGCCTTTACCACAGCACTAACAGAAAGCAAATTAAGTGCACAAAAGGTAAAAATGAAAGAAGAAAGTTGATTTTATTTTTGCATAGTTTGGAGTTACAGCTGAAGGAATTTGGAGGATGTTTGGTTGCACCAAGTGTTATTTATGGCAACTGTGAATGAATGAAATATCCCCTACATTAATCCCTTCTGAAAATACAAAGCTTTCCTATGCCTTATATCTTTTCAAACTTTTAATGTAAAACAGATCCTTAGAAAAATACATAGACAAACATAAATATGAGGGTTTGTTTTTTTCTTTGATGCAACCATGCAGTATCTGTATCTATAAATTTACATTATAGCTCTACTGCCATCAAGTGATGAAAAGACATTTTAGTGAAGACATCAAAGAGAAAAAAAAAAAGAAATCTGTGTAAGTTACGGAGCTCTTACACAGAAATGAACCATATTTAATATTCCCCCCTGCCTCTTTCCCATCCATGGCATCAACGGTTACTCATGGGAAACCAAAAAACTCTTTGTGAAGAGTAGAGGCAAGGAGCCTAATTAAAGTGCATGTCAGGACTTAATTATTATTTGTGGGTAGCATCAGTGAAAAAAAACCCACATTCATGTCCTCTCTTACCTCTTGAGTGGTGTAATGAGGTGGGGAGCAATGAAAGCAGCTTCTTGGTGCTGCCAGCAGAGCTGTCACAGCTGGGCGCCATCTGCCTGGCATTTCCCTTTCCTTGGCTGCTCCTTAGTGCCTCCCTACTTGGAAATAGGGGCTGTTTCAGCAGAGAGGGAGATGAAGAACCATCAGATTTGGCCTTTCAGTACTTAAAGGGAGCTTATAAGAAAGAGGGATTGACTTTTAGTGGGGCATATAGTGATAGGATGGGGGTTATGGTTTTAAATAGAAAGTAGGTAGATTAAGACTACACATAAGGAAGAAGTTGCTGACAATGAGGGTGGTAAAACACCTCAGGCTCAGAGCCCTGTCCAACCTAACATCTGATGTTTCCATGGGTGGGGTGTCCAGCACCTCTCTGAGCAACCTGATGTATTTGAAGGTGTCCCTGTCCCCAGCAGAAGGTTGGACCAGATGGTCTTGAAAGGTCCCTTCCAATCCAAACCAGGAATACATCCCATTCACATGGGAATAGGTTATACCTAGAGCATCACTTCCAAAATGAGGGACTGTGGGATGGAAAGTATGAGGAGTCACATCTGGAAAGGTTTGCTGGCACGCTGCCACAGAATTTGGGGTTTTCCATTGAGAGATACACCAGCTTAGGAAAGCCAGCTCTCCCCACAAAGGTGGTGACTCTGCTGCAGTCCCTTCCTTTGCACTTCAATGGCACAATCTCCATGGTGACTTCAAAACAGCTGCCACCTGACAGGGACTCTCCAGCCTTCACAATGATTTTGGCATTAGTGACAGGGAAGGGAAATTTCTGACTCCCAACACAGCACCTTGCTGCACACATGTGGAAAAAACCCAGTTTTTGTGGGGCACCAAAGGCACCTTTGCCTTCCACAGAACAATTAAGGTTGGAAAAGTCCTCTAAGACCATCAAGTCCAACCATTAACCCAGCACCACCAACCTGTTCACCACTAAACAGTGTCCCCAAGTGCAACATCCACACATTTGAAACATTTCCAGGAATGGTGATCCCATCACTTCCTGGGCAGAAAGTCTCAGAGGTGTTCCTCTCATTCCTAAACCTGATTAACAGCAGATCTTCAGCCAATGTTTTGCTTCACCTCCAGCTGTTGCACATCTATAGGATCTGAGCTGGAAGTACTCTGGACTCATGCAAAGGAGTCCTCTTTATGGAAATTGCAAATATCTCTGCTCAATACAAATAAAACACAAATCAGAGGCTGCTTGAAGGTGAGAAACCCAAACCAGACCTTTTACAGACATAAACTCAGTCTTGAATAGGACTAAAATGACATGTATTTCACAAGTTTTTTCTGCTTGGTTGTGCAGGTATTGCATACTATTAAAAACAAGCTCACCACAGCTTACATTGTGTGAGAGATAAAGGAAGGCCGTTCAAGAAAACCAAAACCCACAAACCCTTGGGTTCAGGGCTCAGTTCCTAAATGGTCAGGATTAGGTTATTTCTTTGTAAGACATTTTGAATTCCTATGAAATGAAAGACAAAACACAGAAGTACAGAGCCTAGAGAGGGTCAGATTGCATGGAAGAAATAAATCAGAAGCGGCTCTTAGTGGCTCAAGCCCTTTGGAGGATTAGTGGCAAAAACAGCATTTGCCATCCAGTAGAATCCAGTAGACTACTGAAGCCAAAGCAGATGTGACAAGAGCTGAGCTAACCATTTTGGGAGACATAAAGGGGAAAAAATGTCCTAATAAAGCAGAGGGACTAATAATGGACTCAGGCCATTTGTTCCAATTGCCCAGAACTTTGTTTGGAGCACAGCATCATCCAAAGAGACATTTATGGACTTAGGCAGCTGAATATCAGGCCTGCCTGTCATGCCTCGATCAACATAAATGGAGAAGGGAAACAATGTGAACAAAGGATAAAAAAGAAGGATGGAGACAGCACAAGGCAGCAAGCAGGACTGTTATTTCATACTTTCTCCTCCCATATTTTTTATTTATTTTCTGTGGGCTCCTGTCACAAGGCAAGAATATATTTTATGAGCTAGGAGATGCTATATACCTGAGTGAAATTGCCAGGGGAAGGTGTATTCAAACACTCGGACCTAAACATTTTTATTATATATGTATGTAAACACACAGGGATACTATGAACACATAAAAATCTGCATGTTTATTTGTACATGTATATATAAAAATCAAAGAAAAGTTTGAATGGGGATAAGTATATAGACACATGTATCTCAATTTTATATAATTTACTCTCAACAGTCAGTGATTTCCAAAAGGCCATTTCCACGCCAGCAGCAGAGCCTTTTCTTTGGAGTGCAGCAAGTTAGACAGGAGAATAAAAGTTCAATTAAGAGTCTGCTTGCCTGTGACTGATAATGGTTTTGACATTTGCAGAGTCTCCTGACAACACCACCAGAGCAAAGTGGGGAAAAGCAAATCAAAGAACAAGTTCTTTGCAGATGGAGATGAGAGGGTTCAAACATCTGAGGCTTTGCACTCGTGGCCTCAGAAACAACCTTCCCCACCACACAAGGCTGTGTCAAACATTTCAGCTTTTCAAGGAAAGGTGTTGAACTTTCTGAATAAATTCAGCAGCTTTGAGGGAGCCTGGCTGGAAGGTGTTAAAGAAAGAGAAATGTTTATTTTACTAAGTGCCCTGATCACCACTACTGCCTCATGCAGGGAGGGAGAGGAAAGAAATGACCAGCTGATCACCAGCCTAAGCTTTGCTTTTGATCTTGTCAATTAAAGTAGCATCCTTCTAATCTAAGATCCAGAAGGTGAATTCCCACAGGCCAGGCTGGTGTACCCAGCACTCTGGGCATCAAAGCTGCCTCAACTCAAACTCTTGACTGAGGCATCTGGGTCTGATGTCATCTGCTCTCCTCTATGAGAGTAAACACAGCTGCAGTTTCAGGAATAGTTAAGATTAAATAAAGTTCAGTGGCTCTGCCAGCCTGGGATAAAACTAGTGCTGCATCTTTGAATCTGGCTGCCCTATTTGCTTCTGCAAATTCTTTTACTGAAAAAGTTCGTATTTGCCAGAGAGTGACATTTTGCCAAACCTTAGCCACGGGACTTTGAGAAAACCTGAAGTTTTAGTGTCTCCTTTGCACACCTGTACAAAGAATTGACATGAAATGCATTTCAATTTGAACTAATTTTAGGGAGAGGAGAGTTAAGAAAGAATATTTTAAAACTCAGTTTAATGGAACGGAAGCAACCAGAATTAGAGCCCCTTCCTTATTCAGACTCCTGAGCCAACAAAAGCCAATTGCTGCAGCTGATGGCTGAGGTAGGCACAGAGCAGCAGTGGGTGAAGATTGTCTGTGAAGAGTGATCTTCTGAAGCACAGGAAAGTGTTCTAATGCATCATGTCAGGGCTCCAGCTGGTTTAACCCGGCCACTGTAAAAGGATCAAGTCCAGGCTGCTTTAGAAGTGAGTGCCACCACATACACTGGGAAGTGTGCCATTCCCTGGGGATCCATCACCCTTCCTGACAGTATTTGGAGGTACACTGTCAGCTCACTGATGTGTCTCTCCAGCCCCCTGGGCCCCTTGTACCCTCTGATGTCTCTCTGCTCCCCAGAGCCTGTGGGGTGCACAAGCTCACCCTTTCCACAGCAGGCAGCTGAAGCAGAGACTGACACAGTTAAAGGCCTCCCAAGTTCAGCAGGTTCAGTTCACTCAGTTCACTCAGGGATGAGTGTCCTCACAACCTGGCAGCAGAGTTTATTCCACCTTTGAAACTTTATGAGAGCTCCTGGCTTCTAACTGTGTTGTTTCCCTGGAGTGGGATGTGGTTGGTAAGCAAGGAAAGGAGACCTGCTGCTGTGGCATGTCAGAGAGATTTACCATGAGCTCAAGAGCTCCAGGCTGGTGGGTTTGGATGTGAAGAGCCAGGCTTCCAGTCTCAGAGGCACAGAGCATTGTTATTTTGCTGTTTACAGCTCATTAATTTATTACCCTAGGCCTGAATGGAGGGTACTTTTCCATGTCTGTCTTTCACACGACATTTTACAACATGACACAATAGGGCAATTTCGGACAGAGAAAGTGGAGCCATCAACTTTTCAGGTCCTTTTGAGCCAGTGGATGGGATTTTCATCAGCAGAACGTGGATGTGTCTGTATGAGGAGGCAGAACATGCATAAGCCACACACATGCATCCTTCACACATCAGTGTGCCTCACCCTCTGTTCTCAAACCACAAGGATCATCCAAACCTCTGCTCAGCACTCAGCTGTAATAATTCAGATTGATAACACAAGAGGAAAAAGGAGGGTTTTGAACAAAACCCCATCTCCTTCAGCTGACAAAACCATGCTGTTTGCTTCCCAGTCTTTGTCAATCAAGGCCATCTAAAAAACACTTGAAGAGCAAGAAGAGAGAGTGAAAATGGGAGTCCTTCAAAATAAGTTTGGTATTCCTCTACTGTCAAGACAAAGATTTATTATGGGGTATTAACAAGAGTGTCTAGTAGGGTGAAGTGTTGCATTTGTGGAGAGGAGTTCTGCTACCAAAGGGTTGCAAAAAGAATGGAGAACACTTGAATTTCGGTGCTAGCTCTATCCATGTTTACAGCATCTTACTTTCTCTCTAGGTTTTTTCAAAGCAGGGATTTTCTAGGGCAAATAAAATACATAACATTGATAACACAGACAGATACATTAAGCAGTCAGACAAGGCCTGTGCTGGAAAGAAAACATGCCCAAACCAACACAGGCAGTCCAGATTCCTATACAAGCAGAAACACATGATAGTCTGTTCAAAACCTGCCCACAGACCTCCCTCTTTCAAAAGAAAAAAAACTTATAAACAAAACTAAACACAATAATTTGAGTAGAACCAAGGTGTTATATTTGAGGATGTGCCTGTATGTGTTTATGGTTTATTTTTATTTTTCTTGTCATGTGCTGTTACCAAAGTAAAAATCCACATCTTGGGCAACAGCAGGTGGAATTTTTATTTTAGCACAATTTTAGCTCATTAGAGAAAAGACAGTCCAGCTTGAAGTTTGGCATAACAATTCAAGAAGAAAATAGAAAGAGAGGAGAGCAGCTGAAGTGGATCAGGCTATGGGGCTCTTATTGTCTATGAATATAAACTACAAAGAGAATGACATTGAATACTGGTGAAGACCCACAGTTTTGTTCATTAAATGTTCACAGATGTGTCATCTTTATGCACATTTTTGCTCTGATCAGTTCAGAGTGACTCCTATAACACAGGATATGAGGTTTTCCATGGGAGGCTGCATGGATTCCTGTGCTGAGTTACTGTCCTGCTTCCACCCCTCCCACAGTCTGACCAGAGTGACATGAACTCTATTCCTGACTCTCATATTGAAGTACTAAAAAGGATGTGCTTTTCAAAAGGCTTCATATTCTTCTGGGAAGTGGATAAACAAACACACTGACTTGTTACAGCAAATACTTTGTACCTACTGGGATGTTCATCTTGCACAAGATATTGGTAAAACGACAAAGCAGGATGAGATCATTTTCTGAAGTTGTATCTGTCCTGGGGAATTAAAAGGAGAGAGAGAAAGAAGAAAGTTTAGTTTTCTTGAAGTTTTTCTTAGCACTAAAAATGAGATTTCGTGGGCAATGCAAAGGTTTACTTTGAGACAGCTGCAAGAGGACTGCAGCTAGCTCCAAAAGACTTCAGACAAATGTGTAGATTTTAACAATAATGACAAATTATTCAATCCTCTCAGAAAAATATCACTAGGCAAGAAATAATAGGGGCCAAGTCTTTGTCAGATTGCATCTTTTCACTAGTGCATCAAGGTAGGACTGATTCGAGAAGAAAGCACCTGGTGCTGCAAAACAAAGGAGGAAAAAAAAGAAAACACCACAAAAAAAGAATCCACACCTGTGGATGCTGAAAAGCCTTAAATGGAGAGAAAGCTGCACAGCAGTGTGCAGGCTTTGCCATGACTGACAGAAAAAGGAAAGAATTAAAAAACAAAAAAACAAACAAAAAAACCAAACAAAACAAAAGATCCTGTTCAGATCCAATTTGCTGAGGTGGAAGAGGAAATGGTTGTTGAAGACAGGGGGTTAATTTACAAATCTGCTTTGAAATCCATTTGGTGTATCTGGTAACCCCTCCTCCTTCTCCCTGCTGCACTGCCTGAGTCCCTTTTCTGTGAACACCACATCACACCAAGCTGGGAAAGGCTTTCCAGCTTTCCAACGAAGCAGCTCACTAAACCCTACTGATTTCTCTTGCAGTACACGTGGTTGGAAAGAAACACCCACTGGGCTCCACCACCAGCTGATGCAAGCATGGACCAAACACCTGCTGTGCTTGGGTTCCCAACATCAGACCCAAATTTCTACATTTCCTTCGGTCTTAGTTGGTTTCAGGATCTAGCTTGTACATTCTTTGGCCCTGAACATCTGCACACCCCCTTCCACACTCAAGTCCACTCTCTGGAAAGCCAGCATGAGCCTGTATCAACAGAGCACAGCTCTGCATGGGACAGCTCAGGGGCGAGTCCAGGATAAGCCAACAAAACACAGCATCTGGCACACTCAATAAAGCATTGCTGTAATTTATGTGAGGTTGGGGAGATACTGACTTCTCCTATTGCTCTATAAATGTTCCATACAAACCCAGATGTAACCCTGTCCCAGGAATGAGGGATGGAGGGCAGGACAGGAAAAAAAGAATGTGGCTGTGTTACTCCAGACCCAACACAAAAACATTGTACCAGGCAGAGACAATAGGGGCTATAATCACCTTGTTTGTCTCTCTTCATCTAAACCTTCTATGCTTTCAACTTGCCAGATCCTCTCAAACAAAATGAAAAGCAAAAATCCCCTGGATGGGTCTTACCAAGCCTGTTAGTGATAGTCTGCAGATTTCCTCCTGGGTTCACACCCATAGGCAGGAATGCTCAAGAAAAGGAAAGAAAATCATAAACAGCAAACTCAGAAGAACAAATCTTGAAAGTCACTATTGCAGTAAATATCTGTGCATGTCAGAGAACAGCCTCACAGGAAACATCATTGAATAATTTTGCATAATGAGCAAAAATATTTTTTTTGAAAAATCAAACAAGGAAAATCTGCTTACAAATAAATGCATGAAATCTGAGACAAATTCCTTCAAACAAGTTTTCAAGGTTGGTTGAAGTTGCTAATGGCTACATTTGGCCAGTCTTTAAAAATTTTGCTCAGGCATCATTCATATTAGATGACCTCTTGCAGTGAGAATGCAGAAAACTCCTGAAATCCTTGTCAAATCACTTTCATCCATCCCTGATATTAACCATTTGAGGCATTTCCCCTTCCCTGCTCTGCCTCCTGCCACTTTATTCTTCCTTTTCCTCAGAAATTATTTCACAGCAAAGGAAATAAAAAATGACAACAAATCCCATAACTTAGTACCTGCTAGAACATGCTCTTCCAACTGCAGCAACAACCTCACTCTTGGGCATTTCCTGTGAGACTGATGGCCAGCTGCTTCAACGCCCTGCAGTCTTGCTTCAAGCCATCAGCTCTCCCAGTCAATCAATCCTCACAAAAAGAAGAAAAAAAAAAGAAAGAAAAAAAAAAGAAAAAGCTCTTGGCCTTGGTTTAAGTAAAAAAAAATAAGTGCTATTGTAACCCCTTATGGTGTGGTATCGATAAAACTTATGGACCACTTATGGACCACTCTTCTGGTGTCTTCATCAGGTTCATCATGTCCATCAGTCCTGGCCAGCCCAGCTCCCTCCCAGCACACCCTGGATGGATGGTAGTCCTTTATCTGATCTTCTCCATGTCCCTCTCCACCTGTGGACAACCTAAGCAGTGCCAGCCATGGGGAATAAATTCCTCCTGCTGGGTGCTGTGCTGGACATGACCCATCACAGCAAGATCCATCCTTTTATAGATTGTGTTTTACCTGGAACTTCCCATCACCCTCAGGTCACAGAATCACAGAATGGTTTGGGATTAAAGACCACCTATTCCCAACCCCTGCCATGGACAGGGACACCTTCCCCTAGACCAGGTTACTCCAAGCCCCATCCAACCCAGCCTGGAATATTTCCAGGGATGGAGCATCCACAGCTTCTCTGTTCCAATGCCTCCTCACCCTCACAAGTCCTCTCCAGTGGGGCTGCTCTTTGGGCACTCAGCTCCCAGCTGGTCTCCCCACTCCAAAAAGAGTTCTGTGCTTCCCTTTGCTAAACCTCACAGAGTTTAATTCAGCTCTTTCTTCAAATTAATCTGGGTCCCCTGGGCAGCCACTCTATCATTTGTCACATCAGACTCTCCTCCTATTTTAGTGTCATCTACAAATTGTTTTGGTAGCACAGCTAGAGTGAAGAGACCATTTAATGGCCACCCCTGGTGTGTTTGCTCGTGGTAGAGAATTTGTGTAAATTAGAGTCCCCTGGGCTCCTCACTGTGCTGCCTGCTGACCCCATCCTGCAGCTGCCCTAATAGATCTTCTCTGAGTATTTCAATGCTGCAATATAAAACCTCATTTCATAGTGATTCCTGAAATGAAAGTGCCTCAGCATCTGCAGTCTGAATCATCTGTGGGACTGAGCTTCTCTGCAAGCTCAGAACCATAAAACATCCACTGCCCCAGCGGGGAGCAGCCATGGGTCCTGTGGAGGGGTTTCTCCTGGGAAGATGAAGCAGCCCACAGACCTTTTAATGCAAGAGTTTAATAAAAAGTTTAGCTTTTGGGCTCCTTTGCCTGTGAACAACAGAGTTTCTCTGCTTTCTTTCTCCTTTGCAGAATGAGTTTTTTTCTTTTTTTCCCACAAATATATGAGAACAATTCTCCTGCCTTTTTCTTCCCCCTACAAGGTCTCTTTTCCAAAGAAATGGTCTCCCTCCCAGGCATAGATCACTGGCCTGACTAGGCTGCTATGTTAGAAACAGGAAAATTATAATGCTACCCTTTACTTTTTCTCATGAATTTGGGTGCAACTCACTCCTCTCCTTCCCTTTCTGCCCCTTGAAATTCACCTGTAAGTACTCTTAAAGGAAGAGCTGTTCTAATCCAAGTCCAGCACAGAGGATGCTCTCTAAAAACAACCAAAAATCAGAAATAATTTCAAAGAGCATCACTGTTTTTGGAGAGCTGCCAATACCATGTGAATGATACATAAAAGATAAAATGTCTAACAAAATCCTCCAGTGCTGCAGCAAACAGTTCAAAGAAAAGGCATCAATGTCCAATTACCTGCCCAGGGTGCTGGATTGCAGAGAAGCATCAGCTTTTGGGCAACCAAAGCTCCACACAGGTACTAATTGTGGTGGGCTTGCTGTGGTAAGAGGCAGGTTTATTTGCTTTATCCTGCTCCCCCGTGGTCACTTTGGGACCATTAACAACCCCTGAGACACGAGGTGTGGTGCCAGCTCTCAGAACAAAGCAGGTAAAAGCTAATTTATCCCATCTTTACTTCAGTATCTGCTCAAGTTCACACCATTTTCTACCTTAGGCACCATTTTGTTTCTGATCTGCACCAGAACACACCTGCCCTGAATTTTGCTGCCTGAAAGACAAAGAAAACATCTCCCAGCTTCAACCCAAGTCATAGATTCATATTTTTTACCACCATTCTCAACCAGCGCTGTTTGCCTGGGGTATCTCTCTCCTCACTCTCCCCTCCTTGCACCACACTGAAAAAGCTCTTCCAGACAGGCTCTTCTCTCCTTGGTATCTCCCTGTTCTCTTCTACACTGGTACATGGAACCAAGCATGGAGAGAAAAGCAGAGCTGGATGAGTCCAAAGCAAGCCCTCATTTGAGCATTTAACTGCAAACTCACATCTAATGGGAGGCTCCCTGTTTGTTCCCTACTTGCACACTGAGACAAGTTGCATCTCTGGTGGACTTCTAATGTTACTCCCTGTCCTCCTTCCTACAAATCTGGCAAGATTTATATTCCAGAATTCAATAAATTATGGGTTTGCAAGCAATGATTAAAATAATCCATTTCTCTGCCTTTTCTGAGTTCAGCTTGACCATCACTTCCTGAACACAGTCTGAGTGACTCAGAGGGGCCACTGATCTGAGCCCTGCCCAGCCCTGAACTCTCTGCTGACATTTCTTAATGTCAGTAAATAACAGCAACTTTTGTACATTACTTTTCTTTCTAGGCAATTTACTGTCTTCATTCTTTTTGGGTCTCATCCCAGACTGAGATTAAAAACAGGGCCAGTTTAGGCAGGTGATTCATTTTGTGTATGTCCATGTGTCTCATTGCTGTGCTTGAAGTCAGATGTGCATAAAATTTGGTGATTTGGGGCCATTTGGCTCAAAGTGTTTTCTCTGACTTTCCCAGTTTCCCTCACCACAGATCTGACACGACTGCCACTCTCATCTTCACTTTATCTCTGATCATCAAACTTCTGTAAAGAAAGGTCAGTGACATTTTGCAGTGTTTCTAAATGATAACATCTCAGACCTGGTCAAGCTTGCATTAAAATGGTCTTTTAATGACAAATAGGCCATCTGCACCCTGTCTTTGAGTAAATCCCGGAGCCCACATAAACTATTTCTACTGACAGCTATAAAAATGAGCAGAGGCCAAAATCTTTCACATCTCTGCTTTTGTCCTCCCTCGGAATTACTGATTGAATGTCCCCTATTTTGAGTGAAAACTGAAATATGGATTTTCTTTTCATCATTACCACTTGCACAGCTGCATCAGTCATTAAGCTGTCCTAAAGATATGTTATCCAGGAACTGGATGCCAGGTATATATCGTATCCTGAGGTGAATTGTGGCAAGACATAAATTGATCATGAGGTTCACGCCTTTGAAACCCAAGTGAAAGAACATCAATTGTCATCAACTACAAGAACATAAATAGAACAGATCAAATCAGTTCTGGCCTAAATGTGTTGTGCAATGGAAATATATTTAAAAAAAAAAAAAAAAAAAAAAAAAAAAAAAAAAAGGCCAAACAAACTAAAGAAACCAGAAGTTACTTTGATCAGGGACAAAAAGTTATACTTTTCAATGTAGGACATAAAATGAACAGAAATTTCTTTACTCAACCTGTCCCTCCTCCATGTATTTTGTACAACTGTGTGCTGCAAATAAAACCTCAGGCTTCTCCTCTATTGTCCTCCCCTGTTGAAAAGTCACTGCAGAGCTACAACCTTCTAGAGCTGAACTTCCTTCAAATAACCAAGTGAAATGTAGCCACGATCCTTTTAAAGCTTTTTGCACTGCTGTCAGGTGTTTATTTTAAACTTCTTCTGCCAAAGCTTCGCTTCTGATGTAGTTGCAAAGTCTCTCATATCATTATGTCAATATACTCTCATTCCCCTTAAACTGCAGTTTTCTAGGTTAAATAAGCAAAGCTATTACTTTTTTTTTTTTTTTTTTTTTTTTAACTGAGGTATGTTCTCCATCACCTATTTCAATTTTAGTTAATCCTTCTTGAACATGTGGGACTAGAACTGTATATTATCATTCTAAATGAGATTTTATAGCACCACATACTTTCCTGTTTCTGCTGGAAACTCCTTCTGTGAGATTTGCTCACATCCAGTTTTCTCTACTCTCTGTTTTCCTGAAGGTCCATAACCATCTTAAGATCAACAAATGCAGCCAGGTCTTCATTCTTCCCCACTGATGATTTCCAAGCCCAGAGCAGGAAGTACATTCTTTTCTCTGAAAACATGGAAGCATTCCTCACTATTACAGCCACACTAGAAAATCTGTATATGCCTGATGCATATGTGATGCCATTTTTTTTTTTAATATATAAATTTTGTTATTTGACAAGAGAATAATGCCAACTTTAATAGACGTACATTTAACCCACAAGTCCACATGTGAGTTTTGTCTGAATTCTGGAATGGAGACTAATTAAGCTCAGAATTTAATTAGTTTATTCCTTTTTGCCTGCACTTAAAACTCTGATTAATGTGCTATATAAAAAATACCAAATATTAGGTTCATGTTAGCTGTAATTAGTTGTAAAAACTGGAAAGCTCACACCATTTACACATGAGAAACCTGTAACGTGGGTCTTACAGCATGAAGCTAAGAGCAGGATACAGTTGTCTAATTAAAAAAAATTACCTAAAACAGATCTCCAAGATGCTTTGGGGTACCTCAGGGAGCTCAGACCTGGCAGATAATCACACAGGACCTACAGGAGATCTTGGCTCTTCTGGAATAGTTGCTGCCAGGCAAGTGGGGTACTCTAAAACTTGCATTACTGTTGGGCACCTGACTGAAACCCACCCTTAATCTGCTGATTTTAGAGAGGTGAAATGAAAATTGGCACTGATGAAAAGCCTATTTTAGATTAATCCAGTTTAGAAACAGAGTTGCTGTTTCCTGCAGAGACATTAACAGGGCAAGGTGATATTGCTGTGTTTAGGAAGGAGACCTTTGGAGATGGCAGCCTTCAAAGTTAGCTCTGGGGAGCCTGTGCTGATTTCAGTACGCTCAGGCTCTTCTGCTTTCTCAAGGCACCAATGTGATCAGCAGAGCTCAGGGATCACAGCTCACCCAAAAGCTTTAGCAGATGGATACCTGAGAGAAAACACTCCCCTCAGCTCTACTATCCTGGGTTTTCAGAGCTGTTCACTTGGAGTTTGGCTTTCTCTGGAGCACTGGGACAAAGAATTAGGACTTACCTGGTCACTCACAGCAGTGTGAGTTAGTTCCTTGCTGTTGCAGGAGCCTCAGTTACTAAGTTAATGTCCATTTCTCCTATTTCCCAGAGGTTTGGTTGCCTGTGGAGATGAATGCTTGAGTTCAAAGTCACCTGAGAGAATCTAAGAAGGAAGAAGTGACTTGCAATTCACAGCAAGGCAAATTAAATGGTCTAATCACCCCTTCTGGCCTCAAACCCTGTGAAACCATATGAAAATAATAGAAAAAGAACTTGCCCGTGCAACTGCGATCAAAAAGAAATGTTTCCTGTTCAGTTGCAGATAATGATTTTGACATCGTCTCTGAACTCTTGGCTTTGCAGATGTCAGAAGCTTAACAGCTTGAGGAAGTTTTGATCTCTGATTCCAGCTTTTATCTGTGGAGGTGGGAGACAAGGAAGCACTAAGTGCAAAGCTGCCAGAAAAGGGCTGCTTGAGTCAGCAACTTTCAACTCTTCCAGTGTGATTGTAATTGATTTCAAGTCAAAGCTTACCAGGGGAAGGTACCACATCATCACCAAGCTGCCACCCAACCCTGGACTCTGCAGGAACTTGGGAGAAATGTTGCCTCCAAGTTTTCTGGGACTGGGCTCTTTGATGAGGAAAAAATAGCGTAAGAAACAACTTGGTTTAATAACAACTGTGAAAAAAATGGGATTCTGAATTGCAGTGGATATTACAAATCTGCTATCTCAACAGAACATGCAAAAATAAATGAAATGGTAACATAATTGCTCTAGATTTTCTATTCTCTTGATTAATTTTGCTTTCATGTTCACTGACACTTTTGCCATGCTGTAGCATTGTACTTTGAAATGTTCCTGCCCTGCTCCAGGAGGTCTGCTGGGGTGATATCTCTGGCACAGAAGTCAAAACTCTCTAAATTAATTGCTCCTTTCATCCCCTAATTAGAACCATGCTAATTTCCTTCAACATCATTATTCTATAAAAAGCCACTCTTTCAGCTCCACATTGCTGATGTGGGAGATGGAAATCAAAAGAGGACCAAGTAAAGAGGATGCACCACAGGCAGCAAAGAGACCCTTACTACTCTGCATCATTTTCTAGGATGTAAAGCAATAGGATTTTTCTGATAATTCCACAAATTCTTGTACAATTCCCCCTTTCCTGGTGGGAGTCCAGACCAATACTTGGCAAACCCCAGCAATGAAAAACTCCTCCCCATCTGGCCTATTCCACTGGGTGCTGTAAGAAATTTCTGCCTAAAGAGAAATAAAAGTAAACAAAGCCACATGTAGGATATGACATCGAGTCTTAAATAGTTAATTTCTGGTTCCTCATACTAAAGCAAGAAGAGATTTAGCAGTAGATTTTCAAAGCTCAGGTTCATTTCTGGATGTCATCGCTAGGTTGGCCATAAGGGTATTTTGCAGTATATGTCTGGGTTTTTTCTGTTTGTTCTAAAATTGAAAGGGTTATTGTAAGAAAAGACCCACCTTCAAAGTTGGAGTGTGGAAGGTCAAACACAGAGGAGATTATTGAATTCAGAAACAAAGATGCCTATTTAGAAATTAAGGAACAAACATGCTTTAAGGCAAATGACTTTTTGAGACAAAGTGCAATTTAGTCTTTACTTATTTTCCTATTTCTTTATAGTTGCCATGAGAATATTTTAATAACCTCTGTAGAGTTTAAAATGATGCAGGTAATTGCTTAAAGTAATTTTAGTGCTATTAAAGATAACAAACCTCTTGTGTGAAATACTTTGCTAAGCAACGATCAGCAGAAAAGGGGTAAAGATCTTTTTATTGCAAATTTGAGTTCTTTTTATAGGTGAGCTGAAGTGAGAATATAATTACATTATCTATAAAATAAAGGTGTGCAGGTATTCAAACACCTACCATCTCAATCTTGCATTGACTCATGCAGAAAACACACCAGAATTTTAAGCAGATCCCTTTCTCCCATTCAGCAGCCTGTGTGTGATCTCTGAATCCACCTACAGTTTGCACTGATAATGTTTAAATTGCAACTTTATTCATCACAGCACATTCATAATATCTGAAACAGAATTCCTTCCAGATTACTTGGGAGACACTCAGAGGAACAAGTGAGTATAAATCCTGCACATCCTGCTTTCATTTCTCTTCCTGACCTTGACTACGGCTACAAAACCATTTCCCCCTTTTTGGCTCTGTTTCATGAAAAATGTGTCAGAGAAGTTGGTCTAGGAGAAATTTGAGACTTTGAAAAAACAAGTCATGTGAAAGCTGGAAAGTGAATCATAGTAAAACCTGTTTCTCTAAGTTATTATGTCCTGCTAATGAGCTATGAGAATCCTTACAACCTGAATAAACAAACAGAACTTGAGGGGTTTTTTTTTTTTTTTGTTTCAGGCTTGTTTAAGGGATGAAAGTGACACAAGCAAAGCATAATTTCACCAACTCTTAACCAACTGACAGTCAGGCAGGTTAGCCAGGCATTGAAGTTGTTCTGCTTTCCCACAAGAAATCCCAGTTTAAACAGATCCTGGATCTTTTGGGGTGTTGGATTTAAAGTCTGATGCGAACTGGAGGCTCCTTCTTTTTCCCTGAATTTTTGTACATATTCTCCAGCTCTAAGAACTGTTGGTCCTAAATCATGAAGGGATCTTCATTCTTGCTCCAACAAATATGTGAAACAAGCTGGGCAACAATTGCCAAAGTAGCTGGGAAAAGGAAAAGAAAACATGAAAATATCAGTTTATCTAGAAAACACATGACATTTCTGTAACTGTCAAAGCTCTGCTGACACCTGGGACATGCTTTACATGAGTATTGGCCCAGCCACTCTACATTAACTTCTTACCAAACTGAAAAGTTAAGGAAGGCTTCTTCCACCCTTTTATATCATAAGCCACTTTTCTCTCCTGAAACAGACCAGAAGAGTATTTCAGATCCTGCTCTGTTGCTGCTCGCAACAGGAATTTACTTACTTTCCCTTCTTTTCCTTTTTCCTCCCCCTATTTTTTTTCACCCTCTGAACAATGTTTCAAGGAGGAAACAGCTGTCTTCCAAACCACTTGAAGGGGGGAAAAAAATTCTTTCTTTCCCCTTCTCCTCAATGAGCAAGATTGATTTTTTTAGCCATTAGCTTCTGTGAGCTGCATGATAATAATAAGCCTGCACAGTATAAGTAATAATGATGGATGCTTTCCACGTGCACATCTGGATAGCCAAGCAATACTTCTTTCCATAGGCTCCAGGTAATGACTCCTACCATTTGGGACACATCCACCCCATACTGTGCCATCCCTTTCACTGGAGCTCAATGTATGGGGTGACCTCAGTTCACAGAATTAATGCCTAATCACCATGATTTGTGGAACTTCCCTTCCTTTTCTTATTTATTTTTGACATAGGAAGAACTGTATTCTTGCAGTTTTTCCTTCTGATCTGGTCTCATTGAACTTGAAAGGAAAAATTCCTTTTTGGTTGCTTTGATTTGGTATTTTGGGGTTTTTTTTCCTGTAAAGCTTCTTCCCTGAATATTTGCTACATGCAGGTGTTCCTGACTAGGGCAAGCAGTCCCTAGGGAAGTCACAGGGACATTTGTATTAAGTGATGGAGAAAAAAATTATAATTTAATTTTTTCAAGATATTCCTTCACTCCTCTCTCCAGAAAAAAAATTATCAGCCCTGAAGAAGAACTGAATAATACATACAAGTAATGACTCAACAGTTCTTAATTTCACAGGTTGGTATTTCAGCCAAAGTAAGGAGTCAGTGAAGAATTGCTGGGTGCTCTTCCTCATCTCACTCACATCTAAACTAGTAAATGTGCACTGGTGGATCAAGCTAAGCATCCTTCTAACACCCTGCTCAGTCACATTTGAGAATTAATAGGGTTGAGCTGCACAGCACCATCCTGGACAGCAATGTGTGGAGAGGGGTCTGACTGAACACTGGTGCACAGCTCCAAAATCAGACATGCTTTCCAAAAGAACAGCTTCTCTCAGAAGGATTTAAGTTGCTCCTGTCAAAAGTGTTTCCCAGGGAGAGATTTGAGGCATAAGTCTCCAGAAATAAGGCAAAGGACTTGTTAGAGAACTTTGATCCTGAGCAGTAAAACAACGACATCAGCAACAAGGACTAATGGGGATGTGCCTTTACCTTCTGCCTATGTTCTTGGAGAGATTGAAAAGGCATTTCAGCCCCCAAAAAAGCTATGTTTTAATAAAATGTAAATTAAAATAGTTAACTTTTCTAATAGAGAAAGCCTCAAGAGAGTAGATAAATCAGCATTGAAATGAATGGAGCAATGCAATTCTTCCTCCCTGCCCGCCATGCCTCTGCCCTGTGGGGCCCTGCTGGGAATGCTGAGGCTGCAGGCAGAGGAAAAAGCTGTGGCTGAGGTCTTGATAACTGGATGGATGTGGAAAACTGCTGGGTATGAGACAAGAAAATGCTGAATGTATTAAATAACAATGTGAGAAACCAGTAAATCTACAGATAGTGCTGTGAGGAGTGGCCAGATTAGTCAGGTACCTGGATGGGAACACCAGGGAGGTTTTGGGCATCCAAGAGTAGCAAGGCCAGCAGCAGCACCTGGGGAACTAAATCAGCAATGCTACAAAAAATGAGATTTCACATATCAGAAATAGCAAATAACCGTATCAGAAACAACAAGTTTGGGGACAGACACAACAAAATTGTGACAACTGGGGAAAAAAAAAAAAAAAAAAAAAAAAAAAAGTATGTGTGGGTTGGTTACTTGGGAAGGAATGAGGGTGAAAAGGAGGGAAGTGAGGGATCCATTGTATCCACACCTTTCTTCCATAATCAGGAGGGACTTGGGGTGTCTAAGGGAACAGTGGTTGAGGAATATAGGGGATAGACCCAGCTAACACCAACACCCCTTCATAACCCTTTAATGGGCAAGAGAAAGCAAAGATTGCTTTGCATATCTTTGTAAGATGAAAATCTCTACAAAATTGAAATATTCTGACTACTTTTATTTTTCCACCTGTCTACCCATGCTCAGACTATCCACTCTCCTCCTCCCAAAAGGATATATTTGAAATCTTCTGCCAAAACCCAGTGGAAGTCTGGGATTTGAGAGTGAGAATGATGGTATTTGTGTGGTTGTAGCCACAAGAGGAAGATCTTGTGAACAAAGTCAAGGCAGGAACTGTGGATTTGGAGATCACCAGGATGTCCTACTCTCTACACCAGGCACACACACTCACACCCCACCGAAACAAGATTCTCAGAGTTGCTAAATCATTTTCAGTAAGAGACTTTTGTTCTCTGGATTCATTTGGGAGTGGAATTTTCTTCACTACAGGTACAATATTCCAATATCCCCCTTCTTTTGGCCCTGATACACTTCCAGCTTTCTAGTGACTGACACAACCTCAAGTAAAGCAAAAACAGCATCACTTCCAGCTTTTTTCCAGCTATAATTTACTTTACAAAGGATCAGCTCCACGGCCATGGAGAAGCCTCCTGACCCTATGAGATGACTTTGCCTAGGGAAAAATATCAGTATAGGACAGAACACCCATCCTACCCAAACAGGTCATGTTTTCAAGTTTGTCAATTTTGAGTGTGGCTTTTTGTGGTTTTATTTTTCTTTCATTTTTCTTTCTAATTTTGAAATGAAAAAGAATAACCAAGTACTAAACAGTGGGTAATAACTCTCACTTTATATCCCCATCAAAATAATTGTCCTCTCCTTCCTCCGAAAATAAGACACAGAAACAATAGGAGCTGGAGGTAAGATTGTAAGTACCAATAATTATTTTTTCTATCCACTGAAAGGCTTCAGCTTGGACCTGACAGTCACCATTGACTTATGTGCCACTTGAGCAGGCGTTCTGGTGTCATTTGCAGGGACGTGTGGCTTGATGAGGCTTTTATGAACAATTACACAATGGTGTAATTTACAGCATTCGCCTGGCATCCGCAGCATGCAGCAGGACAGACACAGCAGAGAGGCACAGCGTGGAGAGGGGAAATCAGGAAAACACAGCACTGCCCAGGCAGGCTCCCTGAAAACCAGCAGCTGAGAGGCTGGGCATGCAAACCACATGAGATCCACTCTGACAGCTGAAGAAGGCTGTCCTCACCTTAGAAACTCATTCTAATGCTGAGAGCCAAATTCATGCTGGCCACTTTACCTTTGGAAGGCAGAATTTGGGCATTTACAAAACCACAGCTAAGTTTATCGACATTTAAGTTCTTCAACTCACTCTCCATTAAATCCTTCCACCAAAAGCCATAATGATGATGGCTGTCATTATTATTATTATTTGTCATCACAGCCGCAGCATTTTGTGAGCAGCCAGGGGCTCAATTGTATTGCAGAGTTTAGCTCTAACTCATATTGATCCAGTTCTCAAACCAAAAGCCATTTCTGAGATTTTTAGGTTTTGCTTTGTATGGAACAAAGAACTGTGGGCTGCACTAGAGTCACCCCTCTGCAGGGAAGTTGTGATGGGCTGTTTTAAACCTACAGTTCATGGATTGAGACATCTTCCAGAGCTTGTGCTGTCAGTCAGGTCAGAGATTCTGTTTCTCTCAAGAAAATCCACCTGAAGAGCCTCTGAAGCCTGAAAAGGTCTCACAGTGACTTCCACTGCACATCAGCCATGAACTAGATCCAGACTCTAGGATATGAAGAGGAAAAACTCAGCTGACCTGAAATCTGACCCACCCATCTCCTCTCATCCACCAGGGCTCAGGTGACACGGCCACACCACAACTGTGGGTCCAAACTCCCTCTGCCAGGGCCTTGGGAAGCAAAGCAAATGCAAGTTTCAACGAATCCTGAGGCTTAAAAGAAAATGACCACAAAACAATATACTACTTCTGGACCAAAACTCTTATTAGGGTCTCATGCATAGGCAGATATCACTGACATCTGCTGTCTTTTAAAGGAGAAAAGTTTTCTATGGCCAGTGGCCGGTTTTCTATGGTTTTATTAAAAAAAAAAAAACTAAAAAATGAGAGGTATGTTTTTGTCCAGAAAGTCTTGCTTAAAAGAGGAAGCCAACAAGCAACTGCAGGTGGATTCCAAGGTCAGGGAGATTTTTGTGGGTTCAGATGGGGCTTGGACATTTCCCATGACTTGTCAGCCTGACAGGTGTTTATGAACACCTTTTCCAACCTCTTCATTTTCCCACTTCAGTACAAACAGAAAGTAAGTACCACACTCAGTCTTCTGAACCCCTCTTCCTTCTCTGTCCCAAACTGCTGCACAGGCATGTCTTTTTATTTTTTATTAAATGTCACCACATTTCTGTTGCACAGGATTTAGCGGGAGCCGCTTCAGAAGAGGCTGAAGTGTTGTCTCCATATTGCTTGGTTTTTTACATACCAATTTTAGCACATCACTGAATTTCCATGATGTTCTCCTTTCACAAATGAGGAAAGTGACTCAGAGCTGTGAAACTGCCCGAGGGTATAATGGAATACTACAAGATCTGAGTTTCTTTGTTTCTAGTCCCACACTTTCCAGTAGTTCACAAACAAAAGTTGTTGAGCACTCAGCACCTCTCTGCCCAGCAAAAGAGATGTTAAGGTTGTAACCAATGTATTTTTACTGTGTAGCCCTTTTTGCTGCAAGTGGGCCAATGCAAAAGGAATAAGCTCCAGTCTAGTTGATTTGAAAGCTGTGGCATAAACTGTAAGTAGGTGATCACAAAAAATTAATTAAATCCTCTTGGCACGCACTGAAAAAATAATCAGTGTTCTTTTTGCAACAGGCTTGACAGGTTTATAATAAGAAATATTTCATTAAAGCAGTAAAGCTCATTGTCTCAAATGTTGTAAAGTAAAATAAATTACAATTAAAACTAAATCATTATTAAGTTTTGATGAAGATTCTGTCCTTGTGCTGTAAATCCAGGGCATCCCTCACCTAGAAAACCACTAGGAACGATGTATATGATGTACCACAGATGGAATATTTTCTTAGATAATGAAATCACTGAGAACTGTGGGTGAGTTAGAGCTGAATTTGTTCTGCCTCTTCCCAAACTTCCAAGTTCAGGAGCCCATGGATGATGATGCAAGGATGAAACCCAAGTTCCTCATGGCCAACAAAATAGACAGGTCCTTCCACAATGAATTTCATTTGCTCAGGAAACCTGAGATGGAGGCACAGCTGCTACACAGAGCTGAAGTCAGCTGAGCTGTACCCTACCCCAAAATCCACCTGTCAGCCCTTTGGTAAGACCTCTCTTAACTCAAGGTGGGCACCTATGTATTTCCAGGCACAGGTAAAGATACAGCAATGCCATTTCAGAAAGGAATTAAATTATTCTATATCTAGAAGAGGGTGAGGCTGAAATGGGAAACGTGATAGAAAACTGGTGAGAGGACGAGACGTGGATGAAAAATGGTTCTTCCAAAATGAGGCTTCCCCTGCCTGGCAAAGAGAGCTGAGGGGAGCTAATTCCTCTTGGTTTGTAACAGGAGACAGACAAAGGCACCCTGAAGCTGAAGGAAAACACTGACAAAAAGAAAAATTGCTGGAAAATTGGCCATTAATATATTTAATCTGGCAATTAGAAACAACCTCCACTAAGTCAAGTCCCAGCTGGGGATTAAAGAAAAGATTAAAAGCCCCCAACCTCTTAAAGACAGAGCTTCACACTCCCTGAGAGGAGCGTATGAGGTGCTAGTTTTTATTACAGACATCTTGACACACACAACCAATTCCAACCTCATTCTGCTGTGCTCTCCAACACTGTCAATGCTGTCATCATAACAACTGAAAATTGAGGGCACTCAGCAGTGGCCAGTCCCATATTCAGGGACAGCACAGAACTCCAAGCTCAAATTTCCTTTTCTCAATTGCTGTAAGTACTGGCTCAATAGAGTCTGAGAAAAGCCAGCTGGGCAGGGCATCCCTGGCCCTGTTCATTTCTTTCAGAATTAGTTTCTCCAAAAACACATTTCCATTTTACAGTGGAATCCCAGGAAAGTCCTGGATCTTTTACTTTTCTCACCTGCCCATGCAAACAAATTTTAGCTGCTGATTACTCGGGCTGCAGTGGCTCCCTTTAGAAGGATTACAATGACAGCAGAAGAGGCTGATGAAAACTCTGACAATTCCCTCTTCCCCCAGCTGATTTGGAGCAGCAAACGTTAATGTTAAAATGTACAAATGGCTCTGCATGCAATTTTAATATGATTATCATATGAGAAAAAGAAAGACCATCTGTGGAAGTAGGGGACCTAATGGGAGATTTAATTGACTTCATTTATCTAAAGGCAGATACACGTGTTTCAGGACCTCCAAACCAGTTAGGTTGACACCTTCGCTGTGCAAGAATTAATGGTTTGCTTGATGGAGGGTGCAGTACACCTGAGGGATTGTAGCTGTCATATCCCCCTCTGAACAGGGAAAAGCAAAGTTATAAATCACCTTTATCACCAAGATGATGATTAAGGACAGAAAGTAGCATTTTAGCACAAGAAATGGATGAAAGACTGCTGCAAGACCCAAAGGCCTCAGACCATAAAACAAATAACTGTGATTAAGCAGATCAAAAGTCTTTAAATTATCCAGGGCCACAAGGACCAAATTAAACCCTGAACCATTTAGGAAATGGGCTTCATAACATTTCTTGTTATGAGCATCTTGGCGGGTGTTCAGGAACCTCATTAGGAAATGGGAAAGACAAATCCACTTTGTTAAGACAAAAAGATCACGTTATTTTGTATTGGGGAGAAAGCAGCAGGGAGAACCATGGTTCTAACCGAGCACAACCCATCCAGGCACACGTGGTTGCCCAGAAGGGGCTCCAGTGCTTGTATACCCCATCTTCCACATCCGCCTTAACGTTATTTAACTTCTTTTGACTTCCTTTTTCTTTTGACTTCCTTTCCATCCTCATTGCCAGCAGAAATCAGCAAGGGTTCTCTCATTAAACATAGCTGCAAGATGCCATTTTGCCCATATTCAAGCTGTCTTTGTGTAAGGGGGATAGAGGTAATTCCTAAGATCCCCTTTTTTTTTTCTGAAATTTTTAGATTAGCATTCAAGTCTTCAAGAGGAAACCAGAAAGGTCAAGAACAGCTTGTTCATTGTCCTCGTTCATACAAAAGGAGATGCAAGAAAGACCTTCCTGCTGAGGGATGTCTCCCAGTGGAATATTTACTGTGATGCAGCAATTAAAGAAAGAAAGCAGGTGATGACAGTTCTTCCCAATATCCCTAAAAAATCTTCTGTGCTTTTGCCTACACTCCATTTAGTGTTTGTTATACAAGGACTTCCTTGAAAAAAAAAAAAAAAAAGCAAATGTAAGACTCTCACGTATAAGTATATCTGTAAATGTTAATGTGCAAATATGCATGTATTATCTCAAAGAGCACAGCTGTTCTCTAGCAGCTTCCCTCAGCACCAGTTACCAAATTTCCTTCTCTTAAGTTACAAGAAAGGCAGAGAAGTTTTGCAGTCACTGGCAACCTGTTTGGAGGTCTCCTTTCCAGAGACATTGAGATGACAAGATGAGATTTTCTTCACTGGGACTGCTGCAATTTATCCTGATCCTTGAGAAGTGTAGAGGTGAAACAGCAACACAAGGAGGCTTATAGACCACTTTAATTCTTCAAATACTCTTGGAAAATCAGAAGCAGCTTGGGAACGCACAGATTTCCTCTTCAGAGCCAGAGCAAATCATCTCAGTAGATGGAAGGAGGGAAGAGGGTGGTACATTGATTGTCCTTACAGTATTTAACCCAGACTATACCCAGGCAGATATTTTCTGAGCCCCATAGGGCAGGACTCTTTAAAGCTACTTTTACAATGGATTATTTCATGTCCAGAGAAGGGAACAGAGCTTGTGAAGGGCCTGGAGCACAAGTCTGATGAGAAACAGCTGAAGAAACTGGGTGTGTTTAGCCTGGAGGAAAAGAGACTCAAGGGGAACCATATTGCCCTCTGCAACTCCCTGAGAGGAGGTGGTAGCCAGATGGGGATCAGTCTATTTCCCCAGGTAACAAGGGACAGAAAGAGAGGAAATGGCCCCAAGTTGCACCAGAGGTTTAGATTGGATAGTAGGAAAAATCTCTTTACTGGAAGGGCTGTGAGGAACTGAACAAGCTGCCCAGGGCAGTGGTTGCAATCACCATCCGTGGAAATATTCAGAAGATGTTTAGCTATGGCATTTGGGGTCATGATTAGTGGTGAACACAGTGGTGTTTGGTTAATGGTTGGACTCGACATTAGAGTTTTCCAACTCTAATGATTCTGTGATTTTGTGTGAGCTCTACAGCCCTTATGACTCAAGCTGAGTGACCCTGGTGTCCTCTGAGCGGGCAGTGACACCCCTGCAAGGTAAATTGTGTGAGAAGAGCATAGGGCATGTTCGAGCCTCTCCCTGACACAGCCCACCAGAGCCTGGGCCAGCTCAGGGAACACCGGCACTGCTCCAGGTGTGGTGAACAACTGCAGTGTGGGGTTTGTGCCCACAGCTGAACCTTCAGAGCCACTTGCTCTACAGTGGAAGGGCTCTCACTGCAGCCAGGGGTTGGGTAAAGCAGAAGGAGGAGGGTTTTCAGTGCTGAGGTTCCAACAGGAGATTTATTCAGGTTGAAGGGGTCAGGAACCAAAGAGCCCCAAGCACTGCAGTGCTCAGGATTTTATACAGCAACAGAGCAAGGGGTGGGTACCAAACACAACCAGTGAGAGATCAGCAGGGGCAGAGTGAAGGGGTTACAGCATTGCTTTGGGGCCAGCTGGGGCAAGTGGGAGCAGAGGGCAGGGCACAGGGTCCAATGGGGCATCCAGGGTTAGGAAACACCCAGGAACACCCAGGGGGAGGTACGCTCAAAGGATTTGTTCAATGTTGGAGTGACATGGAAGGTGCCAGAACAAGGGGCAGGGTAACAGTGATTGACAGGGAAGGGTCTGGAACAAGGGGTGAGGAAATGCCATACAAGGTAATTTAGGGGAGGATACAACTTCCGGAATAAACCAATTCAGGGACAACGTTGGAGAATATAAGAACAAATCATTGACATTAAAACTTTAGCAATAAACCGTTAAATGAAATAAATGTGGCCCGCAACATCTCCCCAGTGTGACAGGGACACAGCTGAGATGCAATCCTGGAAAGCCTTTGCCTGGACACCTGGAAATCAAATCCAGCATCAGGCCTTGGTGCAGTGCAGAAGTGTGAAGCATTGAACCACAGACAAACCTCCTGCACCCAAATAAATATCAGTTTTAAATCATCTTTCAACAATGCAGCAGCCAAAGCTCGCAGGACTGCAGCAAAGAGGGGCTGTCCTCTCGCACTTTAAATGCTTCCTAGCAATCTGCTTTGCGGGAAAAAAACACTCTGAAACAACTTCTGGTAGCCAGAAGGAAGTTTTTCTGTGTGATACACTACCCTCTGCTGCTCATACAGGCTAATTACAATGCAGTATCGAAATTCCTGTGCTCTGTAGGGGAGAGCTGGTGTTTGGTGGTAATCCTGACATTAATCCTAAACTCACAAAGGGGGTGAGTTGTTAATTACTGCAACCAAAAGGAAGTGGTGGCTTGTCTGCTCGTGATAATTGGATTTATTTACAAGGCGTAGGTCAGGTTTTTTCCGTAAATCTACACTGAACCAGAATTTGTTCTGTGCAGAAATTAAGGCCAAAGACTTTCTGCAGCAGATTTTACTGGGAGGTTCATGGAGCCGCAGACATCAGTACGTGCAAGATGTGTTTCCAAAGTGAATGATCCAGTCCTTCTGATTCAGCACAGGACATAAAGCTCATCACAAAAACTATCAAAAAAGTTTTATTTCAGAAAATAATAATTCAATGATAATTTAAGGGCAACTGGCAATTGGCAGTTTTGGATCACACCCTCATATAGTTACTTTATTTAATTTGTCCACAGAGAGGCACACACAACCCCAGGTCCCTTTCCTCTTCCTCGCAGTGCCTGGCACAGGGTGGAAGCTCTGCTGCCTGCACCCTCACATGAGGATTAGCCAAAGAAATGTGGGATTGCTGCTCGTTCTCAGGGAGGTAGGAGAGCTCACTCTCACATCTCCTCTGTGTTAGGATCTGCAGAGCATTCCACATCAGCCTCCTCTCACCTAAAAATGACCCAGTCAGAGTAGCTGCATGTAAATGGGTATTTCTGTGGAAGTTAATGCTGGAACGGCTTCTCCATTTGTGCTGCCTAAATCAAATGGCACCAAACTGTCCTGCCTTTCAAGAGTCACCCACAGGCTTTAGGCAGGGATGGGAGGAATGAAAAATAAACCCCAAGGCTGAGCCGAGTCTACCTGCAAGGCTTGGACTGACAACACAGAGCATGAAATCAATGTATCAGGATCTTTTGACTGCTGACTGCTCTGCAGTCATTGCTCCCAATTACTCTGGGATGGATCATACACAGAGACCGTGGCAACTTGCTTGGTTCAGTGCCTTGAGCAACTCTTTAGAAGATGTTCCTGGTTTTCAGACCCATAAAACCTCAATGACTGTCTTTTCTATTTTATTATTTTACTGGAAGGAGGAAGATAACTCTTGATGGACTGAACAGCCATGCCAGAAGGTGAGACACATACTCCTCTTATCCTCTAGTGATGCACAAAATTTCTCTGGAAGCACAGATTTTGCAGAAGGAGTTGAAGGAGGGAGACTTTCAGCACAACTCACTGGTGCAGCCACTCTTAGACCCATTTCTGAAGATCTTCAGTGACTCAATTCTCTGGACAGAGTCCCCTTGAAGGCTAATGAGCTTTAAATGCACAGGCAGTGGAAATTTATTCTGCTTGCAAAGCCAGGTGCACACATAATTCTTTGTTGATTCAGGACCATGTTTACAAGAATAAAAGGAACTGTACCCACTACACGTTGTGTGACCCTGCTCAGAAGAGCTTGTGAGGATTTTTCTTCTAAATGCCTTGAATTAGCTATGATCAACTTTTGTTCCATCTGACTCTTTTATCCTGATTCCTGCAGAGCAGTCCAACACCTTGCATATAATAATGTGAATAGAAACAAACTGTAAAGGCCCTGTTGAGCTGAGTGTCTGGTGTTTATTACTTGTGGGAATTGATTTCTTCTTAGCTCAATATTGACCATTTAGGAGGGCTTTTTTGTTGCAGGAGGTAGGAAAAATTGCAGGTAGGTTTCTTATTGGTTCTAGTTCCATTCTTCTACAAAACTATCTCTTTGTCTCACAAAATACCATTGACTAATGCATGCAAAAAAAGCAGGTGAAAATATTTCTTTCAACTGAATGAACAGGAAGAAGATGATCCTATCTTCCAGCCCTCACATGGGAGGCGTGAGATATTTGCCATGACAAGGATCAAAAACATTCAGCCTACAACTGAAATAGCTCATGAAAAGTCATAAAATGAAACAGGACATGGTGTAAGGTCAGGCTCTCTGGTGGACTGGACCCTCAGGCAGTGTAATTCTGTATGGATTTGCCCAGGAATACTCAAAGCCCTCACACTGCTTAATTTCTTCTGTTCTGGAGACTAGGAATGAATTCTCATGTCTAACTGGACACTTAAGCCTTTTGGGTATCATTCCTACTCAATTTTTGGTGTAAAATTTAACAGCAAGACATATGCAAACAGTCAGCAAGCTTTGCCTCCTTAGGAAATAAGGCTAAATATTCAATTAACAAATCCAACAACATCAAACTCTACCTTGAAACTTCAGTAACTTATTAGCTTTCCCTTTGCAGGTGCTGAAGACAACTAAATTCCCAACACTGAAACCCTAGTCAGATACTGAAAAGCAGCCTTTTCAAAAAAGAGCTCCTAAGGCTGGGGCACTGCAAATAATCTGTTTCCCTGCCAAATCCAGAAGAAAGTTAGTAACCAATTTAAGTTTCAAGGCAAGCTGCTTTCATGTGCCTTGTTCATTTATTTGTCTTTGCTAGGTAGGTTTTTGCTTCCTCTCAGTCCTTAGCCTGTACAAGGCTGCCAAGGAGGAGAATGATGTGGTGTGGGGAGGAATTGGAAGGAGTCAGACAGCATAAAAGTTCTAGTTTCAGAGGCAGAGAGGCTGAATCAGGTCCACACTGCCAGATCACAGAAGTCAAACACACCTTAAGATGACACTATAAAGAAAGTCATCAGCCCACCTAACCCAGGGACAAGCCACAACATAAACCAGGCTGCTCAGGCTCACTGTTGATGCTGTATGGGTTGTGCCCTTGCTAGAAGAAATTCAGTTTTAACTGTGCCAGCTCTGCCACCCTCGGCCATCTGAGCTGCAAGTTCATGTGTTTGAAAATCCATCTGTAAAGGAAAAAACAAGACGCCAGCTCTCAGCAGACCACCCTGCAAAGGGCCAAGGAATCAGCCTGCCATAATAATTGCCCTTCTAATAACCTCCTGTTTAAAGAAAAATTCAGGCTGTTGCAGCCATTTACCCTGGTGAGAGTCCTGGAAGGTTGACAACCCTTCCCACTCCCTATCCTTTAGCTCAGTCCCAGTGTGTGATTACTCAAGTCCTTCTCTAAGTCCCTATAATTCAGGGGCTGCTGCCTCTCCTCTCAGGTGGGCTGTGACCCACTGCTGACTGATTCTGCTCCTCATCCATCTGTGCAGGCTTCAGCCACTTCAGTAAAGCTCTTTGGAACAAAGTACATGTTAGAGTGATTAAAAGATAAACCATTAGTCATTTACTAATGATTCTAACTTCAACTCCCAGAATATTTTTGGGGTTTTGACTAATGACTGACTTTCAGTTGGAGGATTAATTCCAGAGATATATGTCCACACATTTCCCCCTTCCTTCCACCAGAGGTTTTGAATCCTCACAGATCTTAAAACATAGATGATGATTTCCTTCCCATTATAGTAAAGAATATCTCAGAGCTAAGATATGAGAGCTGTCCAAAAATTTAGAAGGAACAAGGTTGGAAACACCCAGGAGAGACCCAGGCAGCTCAAGGCCAAGTCTCTGCACAAAGTGTGAGGACACAGCTCTCTTCTCTGTGGTGACAGTGACAGGTCACAAGGAATGGCCTGAATTTGTGTCAGGGGAGGTTTGGGTTGGATATCAGGAAAAGGTTCTTCCCCCAGAGGGTGGCTGGGCACTGAAGAGGCTCCCCAGGGCAGTGATCACAGCACCAGCCTGGCAGAGCTCAAGGAGGGTTTGGACAATGCTCTGGGGCACAGGGGGTGACTCCAGTGCAGGGCATGGCTGGGAGCAGACAGCTCAGGTGCAGCAGGTCACAGCCACCCCTGGTGGTTCCAGAAGCTTCACAGCTCTCAGTTCCCCTGCCAAGGGGATGGGGTGCAGAGACAGAAGCAGCAACATTTTGAGACATCTGCTTTAGGACATAGAGCTCACTTGTTGGGCACACACTGTCATCAGGCCAAGTAACTGTTTGAAAGTCTGACCAACTTCTACAGATCAGTTTCTATCCATGGAAAATTGCCACCTTGAGGTTTTTGTTTGGTTTTGGGTTTTTGGTGGTGGTGATGTTTTGTTGGGGTTTTTTTCCCCTCTAGAGAAGTAATTCTAGCTAGGATGATATTTCTCAAAAATTCACCATTATTTCTAGCTGTGCAATCAGTGAGCATCATGGTGCTTCAATATTAGCATATGCCTATGTAACATTTCTAATTAATATTAAATGTTTGGGTGGTGTTTATTTACAGAGCTCAGGAGCATGACAGACCCATTTAACCACAGAACCACCAGTCAGAAAGAATATTCTTCATAATTAAAAGCCTTTTCCCCATCCAAACACCTGTTTCTCATCCTTTAATTTGTATCTGCATGCCAAACACTGTCATGTTGAAATTCAGAAGTCCACCACTAAACAATCACCTCTTCACTGATCCTGTGGGAGCAGCTCCCTGTCTCAAAGGTCCCCTTGGAGAAATAAAGAAAGGTCATGTGTCATGGAGGGAGAAGCAAGTGATCTGCAAGATCTAGTGGCAGGAAAAGGCCACAGCAGTGAGAGTTTTAGAGGTTCCACAGAGTAGATTTTCACACTCTGGTAAGATCCCTTTAGAGCACAAAGCCACATGTACACCACTGAGAGCAGCATGCAGCTTTCCAAGATCCTAAGGGCAGCCAGCGGATCTTAATCCAGGTTCTGCTGCTTTGTATACCTCCATCCAAACTGCATTTGTGAGAAAAACTTTCCCTTGCTGCAGTACTGACTGCAACATCCTTACGGTCATGGTTTGAATGACAGGGCTCTGCTAAGGAAGGCAGGAACCTCCCTTGGAATGGAGAATTTAAACCACCTCCCTCCCAATTATTATAACTTTGAAATTAAGGGGCTCTCAGGTGAAGATATGGGAATAGGAATAACAGTTCCTTATTAGGACAACTGAAATAAAGAATAAAACAAACAAAACATGCAGTAAGACAAACAAATAAACAAACAAACAACCCCACTGACAGAGTCAGGATCCCAGCTGTCCCCCTGTGGGTCAGGGTGTTGGTGTCAGTGCCATTCCGTGGTGGCTGCAGTCCCAGTGGCAGATGTGGCTCTGGTGAAGTGATGCTCCTGGAGAAAGAGTAGAGTTTTTCACTGAAGGTCCAGTCTTGACAGATGGGCCTGGTCTGCCTCTGAGAATCCAGTGGAAAAGGCTGCTTGGTGTTCCAACTCCCAGATTTTTATCCAGGTAGGAATACTTGGCTCCTGCCCCTGGCTGGAGCATTTCCCAGTGGGATGATGGAATTCTCTCAGTGACACTCACTGGCCCATCAGCAAAAGATCTCTCCCTGGAGGGAGGCTGGGTTGTGGAAGAGATAAGAAAACTGCCCCAGCAGGTTTATTGACAGTTGGCCATTGACAGACAATTACACCACCACACCCCAGTTTGATCAGATGGTGATAAAATACACAGTTTTGGTTACATTTTGCACTACAACCCATGATATTTACCTACCCCAATTGACTCCTGTTGCTCCTTCATCCCTCACTGCATCACTCCAGTGACAATTCCAGAAGGTGACTAGAACATCAAGGGACTTGCCATAATCGTGCCCACAGGGAACAGGGTCCCTCAAAATACTAGCTTGAGCAGTGGCTGTGAGGTTAGCACAGCTTCAGAGGGTACAAAGCTTTAGACACTGACTTCATAGAACCATATGCATATTAGTTCCAGATTTTCTATGCATTAAGTTGGGCCATGAAATTATTTAGATCTCAAGGTAGAATCATCACAGCAACTGAAAAGTACCTGAGCATTGAAAATTAGCAGGGAATTTGCAAATTCTCTTGTAGCTGATGTCTTGGGTAAGTCTACGGGAGCTGTCTAGAATTTTCCAAGTATATTTAGGAGATATATTATCGAAGATTTACCCTTTCATACAACAGCTTTTGCCACCACTTTTCACTGTGGTCAGCTGCTACAACAGGGGCCACACTGCCCTTGTTTACATTCTGAGATCCATATTTCTATCATGCTAAAATCAGAGTTATTATAAACACAATGGGCCTTCTCAGGCTGTAAAGGCTGTTTCTAGCTCCTGTTTGCAAGAGGAAGAGGCAAGAGTCAGCAAACAGACTTAAGATGCAAAGGTCAGGTCATACACATTTCTTCCTGTACAGATTTATACTGGAAATGAGGTGTGTCCAGATAACAGAGCACCAATCTAGCAGAGACAGTGAAGAGAAAAAAACGAGTTTGATTTTAGAGCTCGTCGTGTGGACTTCTCCACTCAGCTTGGCTGTGTGGCATAAAAGCACCTTGAAGTGACAGGGGTAACAACATTTCTGCCAAGGGAAGCTGCTGTTTGTGATTTTTTTTTTTTTTTCCTGACTCCTTCAGATTTTACCACATTTTTCAGAGCCTGGAAACAGCTGAAGTGCTGTTGTTAGCAGTAAGCAGCCAAAGAAAAGGAAGGAGAAAAAAATGGAGCTATTCTTCTAACCATATGTCTGTTCCCCAGGTCTGTCTAGAGAGTGCAATTACCAATAGATAATCACTCAATTTAGAAATGTTAGACCCTGTAGGCAGCTTTCATGACTGAACACAAGGGATGTGCAGTATTAAATAGTTACTCTGCCTCAAGAGATAATTCTCAGTAACACTTAGTGGGTCAGAAATCATGGCTGCAATCGAGTCCAGGTTTTACATCTTGGTCCAATAAAAATATATCAGATGCAGTTTAGAAGAGGAAAGAGAAACTTGCGTACAAGCAGACGTAAACCAGGAATTTTCCCTTCACATATCCCTGCCCATGTTTTTTAATATTTGCTCTGCATCAGAGAAACAGCAGGCTGGGTTTTTTTACCTCTTTGCCATGTCAAATTTATTGTAAAGTGGGTCCTCCTCATAGCTCAGCGAGCAGCAGAGAAGGGAAAAGAACTTCAGCCTTCCTTGGAAGCTTTCCCTGACCAGAGATATGTTCTCCTTCTTCCCAGGTACTTCATTCCTGCTGATGGCATAAGTTTTAGATTTTATATTTTTCACATCCTGTACTGTATTAGTGTATAACTCTGAACTTCACATAGAATGTTAGTAAGTTCCCTTCACAGTTTGGTCAGACAAAACAATGGTTTCCCAGATGGGAACAAAGGTCTTCATCTCAGCCTCAGGCCCAAAAAGTATAAAATTAAAGTGGGGGAGCAAACTGAGGGAATGTAACTTCATTGACTGAAGCTGTAATTGGATAATTAACCCCCGATATGTAAACAGAACAAATTTATATCTGTCTGAAAAAATCGTGACTGAGATCCATCTTGGCTGTAGCCTCTGCCAGGCTCCTGCACTGCCCAAGGTGTGTCCTTTGAAGGTCTTTCAATACCTACTTCATTTTCTAACTCTGTCTGGCCTCTGTTCTAGGCAGCCTCTCCAAGGCATCACTGCCTCTTGGATGGAGTTGCTGCAGCTGGAATGGAGCTGCAGGGATACTGCTGGAAAACTCTGGCAGCAGATGCAGAAGGGAGGAAAGGCCCAAGGCTGGCCCTGCAGCTGAGCCCAAAAAGCTCATGGCACAGATGCTTTTCCTGTTGAGACATTCCATCAGGGGAGGCTCCAGTTCCCAGTCTGCTGAGATGGAGCAGAGCAAGACCAACAGCAAATCTTCTCTTTCTTGTCCCTGTGGTCCATGCCTTTGTATCACAGGACTTGGGAGCAGGGCCAGCACCAGCACTGGGTGTGTGACCCTTGGCCACTGCAAGGAGCCCTTGCCATTAGTTTATATCTTCAAGCCCCACTCAGCACCAGCTCAGTAACCCTCTCCAGGTAAGAGCCAGCAGAATGGATTTTTCCAAAGTGTTGAAAGACACTTCTGCAAACCAATTTAATTTACTGAGATAGAAAGACACATAACTGCAAGGAAGAGCAGTTTCCCTTGCCCCCATCCAGGCAGCTTTATTTGTGTTCTGGATCCAGATCTGTAGCAGTGCTCCTGACTAATGCACAAAGCACTCAGAGTGCCCAGAGAGGGAGGCTCCAGGTTACACTACCAAAACCCCAAGTGTCAGCTTTAACAGGTGACACTGCCACCCCAGAGCCATCATTACTGCTGCTTCTGAGAAGGAAAGTGGGCTGGCTACAAGCAGCAAAAAGAGAGCAAGAGCCTGCTCCCCAAAACCATAAAAAATAATCCCCCTCAGTCTCCTACCAAGAGCCCTGTGAAGTTCAGTGAAAGCTCTTAGGCTCAGAAAGCACAGCTGGGTAAATTTTGGGAATACCAAGGACCCTTCCTGGGATAATCCCACCTTGATTTTACAGACATCCAACTTGTTTTGGCCCAGATAAATCCCACTGAAGTGCTCACAGTGGTGTGCTGAGAGCTGTGCAGTTTGAGCAGCATTTCCCAGCCCCACACTGCTCTGAGTGGTCCTGCAGCACCAGGATGGCTCCAGCCAGAGTCAGAAGATTACACTCACATTTCTCCTGCCCTGTGCCCTCCATCTCCTTCCAAAGGCAAAGCAGATTATTGATTTCAATACTGATGTATTAAAACACACCTAAGATTGGTGAGTTTCCTGCCTGTAAGGGCTTTCCTTTGGGGAATTTTATCAGGAGTTACATGAGAAGCAAGCTCAGGTGATCAGTATGGATAGAGATGTACAAACAACTCAC
This sequence comes from Certhia americana, assembly GCA_018697195.1. Classification (NCBI taxonomy): domain Eukaryota; kingdom Metazoa; phylum Chordata; class Aves; order Passeriformes; family Certhiidae; genus Certhia; species Certhia americana. Next base: position 61,269,309 of record CM031860.1, on the reverse strand, counting down.
CTTCAACAGATGTTATTTGGGCTTCCCTTGATAAGGCAGTAGGGTAAAAAGCCTTGAGATGTATTCATTGGTTTAGCTGGGAATAAGTTTTTATCTCAGGAACTATTTGACATCTACAATTCTTAGTTTGTTCACAAGACAACCACTTTCAACTCGACATGGTTAGAAATCAATGAGCAAGGTTAAAAATGACGTTGTAACTCAATGTTTTTGTGGCATAAGTGCAACTGTAGCTATGCTAAATCTGTGGAATATGGTAGCCTGAATTTACTGCTGAGTCGCAGCACGAGCAGTTAATTCATGGATATTGCTTTACTTGGTTTAGAGGTAAAAAGGTTATTAAGAATAACACTCTGGAGCAGTTCCCCCATGGCTGTCATTCATCTTCCATCCAGCCTGCCAGGCTTCTGAGTGTGTTGAAAGGGACTTTGATTTCAGCAATAAAAATAGGTAGCTCGAATTTTGCTTATTTTGTTGCTGTGTAAGCACGGCTCCCCTGCAATGATTTCATGTGTTTCAAAGCTATCAGCTTGGCAAACGTCTTTAACTTCATGAAGGATGTGGAACTGACTTGTTTCTTAAAAAAAAACAGCACTCACTTCATTTTTTAACCTTTTATTACTCTTTATACAAAATTCATTCAGAATAATTAACATTAATATACATGCAACCAGTTTTGCAAGCACTTTATATCTACAGCTCCCCTGCCTCTTGTTCCTTGGTAAAAATACCTCCCACAGGTCCCTATGAATTTGGAAACCATCTATCATTTGTGTCACTGGGTTAAAAAACATGAGGAAAAGCAGGAAATCAGACACTACGTGAGCTCATCATGTGCCTTGAATATGTTTTAAGTATGAAATAAAACCCACCTCAAAGGGAGATCATTATGATAAAATGTTCCAATTTTTTTTTTTTTTTTTACTCAAGCCTAAGTTGAAATGACTCATTTTATTTACACTGGGGAAAAAAATAACTCTCTTTTCACAACTACCATGGCTGTGCCTTTTGGAGGGGAGATTTTCCAGCTTGATTGTACAGATCTGCAAGGTTTATTTGCACGTGGATATTAAAGGAGGAAAGGGTGTATGCTTATCTGATGGTTTCCACTAAAATCTTGCTTTGGGTTATTGTGAAGGCCTTGCCATGTTGATTCTTCCAGAATGGCTGAGAAAATTTCTCTCTGAAATTAGCTTCACATGAAAGATTGCATGGCTCCACTGCTATGAGAAGTGACTGGATTATGTTTCTCCTGGAAAACAGGTTTTTGTCAAAAGGAATTTAAATTCTACAAGGAAATCTTTTTTGGCTGTCACTTTTAAATCCTTTTCCAGCAGGAAAATTTCAAATAAAGCAAATATTTTCATCTAATTTGCTTTTCAAAAGAACAGATTGCAGAGTAAAAACAGGATTGGAATGGAAACTAACTTTTTTAACATAAAAGTACAGGTACATGTTCTTCTACTTTATTTTCCTCAGAGGGTTAGAAAATAAATAGATGTATAATAAAATGAATTTAAGCAACATCAGTGGGGTTCCCGACATGTTTCTTAAAAGAAAAATGAAATATTGTTTTGTGTAGAGCTGCATTTATAGATTTTTCTTTTTTCTTTTATGTTATGGTCATTTATTTTGAGAGTGAGGTGGGTTATTTGTATGGTTATGGCTTCATACCAGGATTATGGTTCCCCATAAGATGGTACTGCTCCATCATACAGGGCTCTGAATTGTTTCAATAGGTTTGATATAAGTTTGAATTTCACAGGAAGGGGCAGGGGAAGTGGGAATAGGAAACTTCAGGTGACTTTTTTTTCCCCTTTCAGCCCTCAGTTCCTGCTCACACATGTTTATAGCCACTTCCAAGGATGATAACTTCTTTGAAAGGGTTGCAATTTGAGCATTTTTATACACCCCAGGTGTATTGCATCTATATAACTCTTATTACCATATAACTCTTTCTAACTATAAAACTCCTTTAGGGAACATAATGTTGTTTGCATTAACTCAGGAGCTCAGAGCCAGTCAGCAGGATCTGGGGCACCTTGTGCAGGGCACTGCACATGTCCACATCCTTTACTCCAGGATGAAACAGGCCCACGAGCCCTTTTTATTCCTCATAATGGCCAAATACGTTATAAAAACATTTCTCTGCAGGAGTGGCTCTGGAGATAGGGAACGTTCATCAGGATTCAACAGAAGTGAATTTAATTTCAGCCAGCACCACCTTTTACTTTGCTGTTGTGCACCTGGTGCCTTCTCATGCTCAGCTTTGAGGGGAATAAAACAACAAAATTCCTGGCAATGGAAAAAAACAATAGCAGGAGACAAGAGACCGAAATCTCCTTGCGCAGATGAATATTTATAGCTGCCCCATGAACATCTATTTTCTCGGATTACACAAGAAGATGTGATAACAACACTGAAGGAAATTACTTTATGAATTTAATACTCATATATTTCCTGTAGTGATTTCATTCATCTAGGTTTGGTGGCATTTTGTGTGGGTGGTAAGCTCTGTTCTATCACTGTTCTTATTACAGCTAATGATCATCATCATTGTTATTGTAATTAATTGCCAATTTCCTCCTAAAAAATCTTCTGCGAAAACAACTGGGGAAAGATACAATAGCAATAGAAACACAGAGGCATTTAGGAATTGCCTAAGTAGTAAAACTGTCTAAGATCTTGTGCTAAGGACTTCCTACAGCTAAAATATGTCTCTGACATACTTAATGGCTTTCTGCTTAGCACCAAAGGGATGAGATTACACTCAAATTAGGAATTTGTGTCCTTCAAAAGGGCACACAGCAAGAGAGACTGTCTCAAGTGCCTTGAAAGCCTCTCAAAGCTCCCCTGGAAGGGAGAGAGGACTTTGCTGTGATGAAACAGAAGCTGATTTCCTGAGCACTGGACACAGATTTTGGTGGGTCTATCCACTTACCAGACTGCTAAAGGTGAAACAAAACACAGACCCCTCCATCTGGGGTTCAAAAGATGAAGAGACACAAAGGCACAATTTAACAACACAAATTGGTACCTTGGGCTATCTGGGATGCACTGGGACGTGAGAGAACCTCCTAGAGTGGGCACAAACCACACAGGACCTATGGAACTCAGTGCCCTTCTGTCTAACTTGGGCATTTGGGACAACTCAGGCAGCACCTGGTCTCTCCTTTAAAGTCTCTGTACCCTCCAGGGAGTTTTCTCTGATCAATATCTCCTCAATCCATGCCACAGCCAGACTCATCTCTCTCCCAGTTGGACAAAGTCAGTATCTGTAATCCCCATGCTCAGCACAAGCAAAAAACACAGCCCAGAACAATAACCATGGTCAAGCCATCTCCCATATTGATCCCTGTTGTTTTTATCACTAGATTAAATAAATAAGTGATATCAATTAGAAATAATCTCTTTTAAAACATTATGCTGAGAGAGGTCTTTAAAGAAGTCTGGAGTCCACAGACAGTCTCGAAATTTGGTAAAATCAATGAGTTCTTCAAATGTTCTCATCTTAATTAAAGAAGGCAATTAAGCCCCTTTTCCACCTAAAGACACCATGGAACCTGAACTGTTCCCATGATACAGCAGAAAACTGCAGCAGCACAGGGGAGCAAACTCCTGGAGCAGGTAGTGTCACTGCCAAGAAAAGAAAGAACCTTGAGAGAATTAGACAGAGGGTGCCAAGGAAGTGATTCTGAGCGTAATACATGAAGAAGTGTGGGAATTAGTAAAGGTAAGAAGGCTTCCAGAAAGCTGTAAAGAAACAGAAACAGAAAAGAACAGAAAACTTACAGCTAAGCTGTAGATGCAAATTCTGAAAGTAGAAAGATTACAATAATATAACAAGCAAGGGCATGAAATAATAGCTTGAGTTTTAATCTTGGTTAAGATAGAACTTAAGGCTGCAGAAAAATATGCCTGGCAAGATAGGAGAAGGTTTTAAGCTTAATAATGAAGTATTGTGTATTGTTAATAGAAAGCATACAAGCAAGCATTGTGTGAAGCAGGGGTAGGTGTGCTTTTAGTGACTGGCTAGAACAACTGTCTGTAAGCTTTGGCAAAATGTTATTGGCTAAAAAGTTTTTTAAATGTCCTGTAATAAAGAAACCTTCAGCTGCTGTTGGCAAGATGTGAGCTGTTGCCATCTTCCCATTTAACCATGTAACAAGATTGATGCTGCAATAAAAGCTCGAGAAACGTCTCCCAGCAGTCCTCTCTTGTTCATGTGAGGGAAAAATAAACACACACCCAACACAAAGAAGCAGCAGGAATGGGCTCTGATTATTGCCAGCAGGTCAGGCTGGGCAACTGTCATGTGTTGCAGTGCAAAATGTAACCAAAACTGTGTATTTTATTACCATCTGATCAAACTGGGGTGTGTGGGGTGCTGGAATTGTCTGTCCATGGACAACTGTCAATAAACCTGCTGGGGCAGTTTTCTAATCTCTTCCACAGCCCAGCCTCCCTCCAGGCAGAGATCTTTTGCTGATGGGCCAGTGAGTGTCACTGATAGAATTACATCATCCCACTGGGAAATGCTCCAGCCAGGAGGAGGAGCCAAGTATTCCTACCTGGATAAAAATCTGGGAGTTGGAACACCAAGGCAGCCTTTTCACTGGATTCTCAGAGGAAGACCAGGCCCATCTATCAAGACTGGACCTTCAGTGAAAAAATCCACTTTTCTCCAGGAGCATCACTTCAGCAGAGCCACATCTGCTACTGGGACTGCAGCCACCATGGGATGGCACTGCCACCAACACCCTGACTCAGATAGGGTCAGGTTGGATCCTGACTCTGTCAGTGGGGCTTGTTTATTTGTTTGTCTTACTGCATGTTTTGTTTTGTTTTCTTGTTTATTTTAGTTCCCCTAATAAAGAACTGTTATTCCCATATCTTCACCTGAGAGCCCCTTAATTTCAAAGTTATAATAATTGGGAGGGAGGGAGTTTAAATTCTCCATTCCAAGGGAGGCTCCTGTCTTCCTTAGCAGAGACCAGTTATTCAAACCTCGGCAGCAACCCAAATTAGATATCAGAGAGAAGGCACAGATAGTCTGGGCCCCCAAAAGGCTGCACTGAGCTCACCATGAAACTGCCAGGTTCCCTTATGTTTTCAGACACAAGAAAAGCACTGGTCACCACTTCAGCACTTGGGAGAGTTGTCTCTGCCCAGGACAGGTCCCACTGAGCCCAAGTCTTTGTTTTTCCAGTAGTGCTTCAGACAGGGACGTGTCCCACCACCATCCTGCTTGGCTCCCAGGTTCAGCCATGACCTCCCTCAGCTGTTTTTCCTCCCCCCTCAGTTGCTGTGTGATCTGTGACAAGAGCACATTTCAGACATGCTTGTGGGGAGACTGAACTGCCATGAGTTTACTCCAGGAACATGCAGACACACGGCAGGATTTACAGTCCCAGTTCTCCAGGAACCAGGGGTTTGAAGAGACAGTTCCTTTCCTGAGATGGGTATAGATGAAAGGGGAAAAAAAACCAAAACCAAACAAACAAACAAACAAACAAAAAACCCTAGGAAATTTATTATAGTTACTCAGCAGCAGAGTAAGGTAAAAAAAATTCCAGTCCCAAGCTTGGTGTTCTGCCCAGACCCTTTTACCATTCCTGTCCTTTAACACATTTAACTTTCCCTTTCTCAGGCATTTTGTTGAAACAAACTTTATGGTCCATAATATCAATGGGACTAAAGTATGACAATTAATCACAGTCAGCCACCAACTTCCACTGAGTTCAAGCATTTAAGTCACAATTAGCAGACACAATATTTCAGGATCTCAGTTTAGTCGAAACATGGAAACGCTGAACCAAATTTAATCTATGACATTGGCTGAGATGCAGCCAGCCCATTACTGTACAGCTGTATTCATCATAATTTATCTGGTCTCTATCAAACTCTGCTGTGTTCACCAGGCCATGAAGGCAAGGACTATAAGTAATCCTTGAATCTGCAGAGATGATGGTTAAAGCCTAGTTGGCCCAGCAAATTTTACTGTCCTGTTTCACACACGCACAGCCAGTATAGCTCCTGAGAATAAGCACTTTAGGACCAAAAAGATCAATTTTTGCAGTAACAGGCTCCAGTAGTGCCAGACCAGCTGTACATTCAGCTCCCAAAAGATGCTGCAAAAGCAACAGCAAGCAGCTCCAGGGCAAGGAGGGGCTCACTCACAGCTTTCTTACAGGGGAGATGTTGCTCTGGTATTTACACCATTCTTCACTAGCAGAGCAGACACTAAGCACAAAAAAAAAGACGAGAAGAAAAACCTTTAACTGTCAGGGAGAATTCTTCCTTCTCTTACCTCAGTCCCTGCATGGTTAATGCAGCATCTCAGAAAGGGGCTGCTAGGAGACAGAGAGGATATTTGAGAGATGCCACTGGGTGGTGGAGTAACTCAAATCAGTTCAAACTGATGAGTTCAGACTCAAATCAGATCAAACCAGAGCTCCTTCAAAATCAGATGCAGCAGCAGCTGAAAGACTGGCACAGGTGAAGCAGACAGGGCTAAGACTGCCCATTCAGATGCACATACTGCTTGAGCTTCCAGCCTGAAGGATGCTGTAGTTTTTCCTGTCCCTTTAACCCCCCCACAAGCTGCCAGCCCAGATTTAGGGGGAGTACTGGAAGAGGGAACTACAGAATAGGGTAGAGAGAGTTGCAAAAGAGGCCCTCTTACCCCAGGATGTATTCCAAGGCCTTTATTCCTTGAAGGGAATCCAGAAAGAGAGAGAGAGTCACATGGGGGGAGAGGGGTTTTTATCATCTTTGGGGTCGGGGTCAGGTGACCTATCGGATGATCCTATAGGTCAGGAGACCAGGGGGCAGGTAACCCAGGCCAGGTTACAGTCTCTGGGGGGGGGGTTTTGGGGGAAAGACATTCCTAAAGGGAATACAACAGGATGCTACTGGAATTATAGAAGTTACACACTGGACATGGCAACCAAAACAAAGGGATCTATTAACTGGCTAGTCTCATGAAGTGCAACTCATGAAAAGAAGCATTTCTCCTCTCCCACAAAATAAAATTAAAAAAAAAAAAAAAAAAACTCTAAGAAATAAACAAGTAAAAGGATAATGGTTGAATAAATAAATAAATAAATAAGAAAGACTGGCTCATTGTCTGGTAGCCACTGATGAATAGCATGGCAGAAGAAGAGGAGGAAAAATTAACCCCAAAGCATCCATGGGAATGGGCCCAGTGAGACTGAAGTGTCACTTACAAATGAGCTGCACTTTAAAGCTCAGAACTGCACTGCACAGAGCAGATCCTGTGGGGAAAATCTATCCACCTCATCCCCCCATCCTCATGGGCTGAGCCTTCCCACTCCCCTGTCCATGAGGTGAGAACAAGGCCATGGACGAGAGGCAAAGTCCTGGGTCTCTCATCCTCTCAGCATCCTGTGATCCAGCCCAGAGGCAGCACAGCCCTGTGCTTGGTTACCCCAGCAGGGCTGCCCAGCCAACCACCCCCACCCACCTGCACCCACCTCCTGAACAGAAAACAGGCCATGAATCCCAGCCAGCCACCCCTCCACATGGCAGCAGAGCTTCTGCTGTGGCCTGCCCTGCCCCTGAGCCACACTGAGCAGGAGGGTGTCTGCAGCCTGCACCCAGACTGCTCCGTGCCATCAACACCCTCCTCCTTGGCTGTGCCATCCCCTGCTGGGCTCGAGCCATCTGGACTCTGACACCTTCCTGGCACTGATATGGATGTGTCCGAGCTCTCAGAGCAACAGGTGCCTTGCCCAGGCCTCCACATGTCACCAAAATGACCTACTTTCCCCACTTGCCTGGGTTCAAAATTCTTGTAAACAGTTTGCATGGAGACTATTTCTGGCTTAGCACACACGTGCTCACCTCCACTGTGAACTCTTTTAACCAATTGTACTTAAGATGGTTTATAGGTTTCCAAGAGGCAAAGTCAAATCACATCACTGGGTTATTTTTGTATTATTATTCATGAAGCTCATTCAAAGCTCCATTCAAAGCTCCATTCAAAGGGCATCTGTATAACTGGGGAAGAGTTGGGACCCCCACTGTAATAAATGAGTCACTTCTCAGTGGAGAAGGAAAAACTTACCATGTCAGCAGGAAGAATGCACATGGCAGAGCTTTGAGAGAAAAATAAAACAGGATTGAGAGAATGGAAATACAAGGGGAAACAGAGAGGGCAAAATATACAAGTGGAAAGAGTGTTGGGTGAAGTTGTATAAGGAATTACTCTCATGAAGCATTTCAAAAGCTCCAGAGCTTCAGAATGAGAGAAAAATATTCTGTTTTTAAAACTGCTTTCACCTCCCTTCCCACCCAGCTTACTTCTCAAGCTGGGTATCCAGGTGCAGAAGAGGTGGTGCAAGGATTCCCAAAGGGAATCAGTCCCTATAGACATTTATCCATGAATAAATTTGCCATGTCAGGGCATGATTTTCTAGAAGGTGCTTGGCTTAGAGCAGACTGTGTGTCAGGGGAAGGACAGTTCACCAGCCTACTGCCATTGTTCTCCAAGGAGAGACCAAGCATCCAGGTAGGAGCAGTCACAGTACCAGGGAAAGCAGGCAGGAATATTTTCATAATCTTGCTGCACTGGTCCTTAAGCACAAAATTTTCTCTTGCACTGGGCAATATCAGCCTTTCCTGAACTATCTGGAACTTGTGACTGATGTTTTGTTAAAAAAGTACCAAGCTGCCTTAACTTTGTGTGAGCTGAATCAGAGCTGGGCTCCATCAGTGTCTCTGCAGGGGGATTTGGGGAAATATCTGTTCCACAGGGGCTCCCAAATCAGAGCCAGCCCTAACAGCTCCAAGGATGAAGGCTGGTAACCTGCACAGCTGGCACTATCACACTGCTGCTCACAGAAGGAAAGAACTCTTCCCAGGACAGACCAAAGCTTCCTGACTCAGATGCCAAAGATTCATCTGCCTCTCAGGCAGGGCTCAGCTGCAGGTGGTTCAGTTTCATTAAAATAACAAGTTGTTAACACCATGACTGGCTCCAAGCCTGTTAAAAAATATTCTTGGGCTCACCTGTGCCAACCTTTGCAGCTGTCTCCTTCCCCTCTACCTGTCCCCAACCCAGGCAACTCTACCACCCCCCTGATGTCCCCTTCCCATGTGATGACTGTACTTCTGGTAAAAGTGTCCGTTCTTTTTATTCACTATGCCTTTCTCAAGAAAATCTCCTGCTGATTCTTTTTCCAAGTACTTTTGTATTTGTTCTGAGGGATTTGCTGTCATCACTTTAAAATGTGTTTCATTAGGAGGCTCCTTGCTCTAGTGTGGCTAGAAAAGCCTGAGTCATAGACTCATCTCTTACAGCATCATTTGTATTCATTTCTCTCAGCAGAGGTTTGGGTTTCTTTGTGGGGCTGATTCTTTTAATTTTCCTTCCCTGAGCTCTTCTTATTGCTGAGGTTTGGGGTTTTTTTGCTCCTTGGAAGAGAACCATACTCTTCACAGAGCTGCCAAAAGTACCAGCAGAGGCTTTTCCCCTGCATGGTGGCTGATGCTGCACAGTCCATCACTCCATGTGGGAAGCAGGAATGGTTCTATCTGGAGCAGGGAGCCCCATGGATCAGCACCTGGCTCTGCAAATCAATCAGTTTGGAATCTAAAACCTCAGCTCTTTTGCCATGATTGTGGTTTTAATCCGTCACACTTACCTCCAAGTGGCATTTGCTCCCATTCAAATGAATAATCTCCTGCCAGGAACATGTGGAGGGAAGGGGAGAAAAGGAGATATAAAAGAAGGATATAACTCAAATGAAAGAGAATGCAAGAGGACTTCTTCTTTGTCTCCCTCCTTCCCTTAGTTTTCCTCTCAGAATTATAATTATGTCTTAATAATTGCTGGTTGTTTACAGAAAATGCTGAAATAGTTGCACCAGCAAAGGTGATGAGGGATCCCAGGAAATGGAGCATTGGATTGCTACTCCCTGTGGGTCACTTCCAGCTCAGGATACTCTAGGACTGAAGGAATGACTCTTCAATGCCATGAAGTTGTGGTTCATGCTTCCCTCAACATCAAACTTTTGTCTTCTTGTCCCTTCTTAAATCTTAACGCCAAACTGGCCTGAAGCCTTTTAATATCTCACTTACATTTTCCTGAGGTGTGTAGACAAATGAAAGGGAAGCCAAGAAAACACATCATTGGATGTGTTTTGCCACCTTCAGAGGGTTTAGGAAGCAAAACTGACTGTGAAGCAGAGGCACAACTTTCATATTAACCATGATGGGCAAGAGCAGTAGAATTTCCTTTCCTTTCATTTTGACACAGCTTGAAGATGAGTCACCACACCTCCAGACCAGGTAAAGAGTATCAGAGAAACCAAGCTCAAGCAGAGTAAATAATACAAGTGTTCATGTAGACAAAGAGTTTAAAATACCCAAACTCTGCTGGGGGTGCTGCAGAATCGGGCTGCAAACAGGAAACTGAAGTGTGGGGCTACAGTGGGTACACAAAGCAAACAGCAGCTTCACGTTCAAACAGCAAATTTCTGGAAAAAAAAATGCTGCTGTGATGGCATTTCGGAAAAAAAAAAAAATTGCTGCAATGACCTCATTGCTGACCCTGCTTTGAGCAGGAGACTGAGCCAGAGGCCTCCTGACGCCCCTTCCCCAGTCACATTATCCTGTGATCCCCCAGCCACTCACCTCCTGACACCTTGGTTGCGTACTTAGCTTTCCCTGAGGTAAAGTGTTCAAAGGCTTTGGTCAAAGCCCTGGCAAAACAGTAATCCATGGTAAAAATCACTATTTTGAATGTTTTCCAGGTGCACACCAAACCAAGCATGCCTTAGGAGTGAGCCTTGGGATGATCTAACCAGGTCTGCAGGATAAAAAATTACTTAACGGGGGTTGAAAGCCAGAAAAATCATCATGGCCATTGAATGTGACCTCCTGAACACACAGACAAAAGCATTTTAGCTTTTGTTCTGCACCAAACACTTCTTTGCCATGATCATTTTGCTCATAAATGCAGAAGCATTGCAAACACCTGCAGATACCTGAAGGTCTTAATCCCTTAGGATGCCAGTGTAGGAAAGAGGCACTGTAACCCTTTTGCAAAAAAAAGTGCTTGTTTATTAACCACAAAAGGGAAGAAGAGGCCCCAACTACAACTTAGGACCTCAGAGAAAAGCCTCTTCTTGTCCAGACATCCTTGTTCTCCCCACAGGGCTCACAACCTGTGATTAAAGCTGGGTCTGGAATTCACATCACACTGAGGATGGGTGCAAGACTGACCCAGACTCAATTAATATTTTTTATGTCGTATCTTAAATCTCTTGGTGGTGAAGAGTGACACAACATAACCTGTAAGTCACAGGCTCAGGGGAAACTTGAAAATGCTTCTAAATCCTGCCAGGTGAACTAATAGCAGAACACTTGGAAAAGACATCACAAAAGACAGACTGATCTGCCAGCACAGACCTCCTTAACAGCCACAGGGTACAGAAACACAGATGCTGTCAGTTTGGTCAGACAGACAGCCTGACAGACACACAAAGAAAGAAGTCAATTAATGAACACAGCATTTTTCATGTCAAAATTCACACACGCACCCCTTTTATTTTTGAGCAACATTAAAAATGGGATTCAGCACAAGAGGCACTTAGATTTTGGCATGCAAATACAGGAATTAGCTGGTTCTCTTAAGTCTCAGTGGAGATCACAGGGGCAAGTTGGCAAGCAGCTGATGTCTGTTTGGATGTCTCAGGATGCCCTCTCTGACCTCCATCTGCTCTCCTTTAGCCCATGAATCTTCCACAGGTGCTGTATCATATTCACAAGCCCCACGTGGAAGATTTGCCTATTTGTCATCTCCATGTGGAAAGTTGAATGCCACTTCTACATTAGTCAAAAACTGAATTTAGGTGCCTGAACCCAGAGTTGGAAAAAAAGCATTCTCTTCCCTTTCTGTGCCAACTATTCACAACATCAGATGTCTCTTCACCTTCTGCTCCATCTCATGGTCTCCTAAAACACCCTCCAAGGAGTCATTTGCTAGTTTGTAAAGTTTCCAAAGAGTTTTTAAGGTCTTTAGGGTGGAAAAAATCAATTATTTGATAAGTCATTAATAACCAGGATATCAATATCCTAATTCCTGTGAGCAGGATTTAAACTGTCCATCTGTGAAAACAGTGGTTCAATTACAGGTGTGCTTATTCAATATTTTGCATGAGAGGGCCATGCCAGGCCATAGGAAAGAGAGCAGGAATGGTTTGATGCAGAGAGCAAATGCAACAGAGGTCACTGGTGGCTCAAATAAGTCATCAAATTTTGTGGCCTCCTGCCATTGCAGGACACTCTGCTACCTGGGATAATTGGCATTTACCAGCTGATCTTTAGTGCTGCATCTGTGGAGAACTTAATTTTCAAGTCCGAAGGCTGGAATTTTTTTGACTTGTCCAGTCAGAAAAAATACACCTAAAACAAACAAGCAAATAGGATAAAAATATTTCCAAATAGAATGCCAGCAAGCTGCTACTCTCACCCTCTCTTTAATCACCTGGTTCATTTAGTGACATAAGTCAGTCTCCCTGGGGAGAGTCCAGGCTGTGAAGTCCTTGAAAAATCCCCACAAACCTGAATTCTTGGGATACTCAGAGCTGGATATTTGTCCAGACACATGGGAACAGGGTGCTTTTATCATAGAATCATGGAATGGTTTGGGTTGGAAGAGACCCTAAAGATCACCTAATTCCAACCCTCCTGCCATGGGCAGGGACAGCTCCCACTAGAGCAGGTGACTTCAAGTCTCATCCAGCCTTTGGATAAGACTTGAAGATCCAGGTGATCTTTAAGGTCCCTTCCAATCCAAACCATCCTCTGTTTCTTGAATCACCTGGAAACCATCTGTTGCCACCTTGTAACCCCCAGACCTGAGGCAGCTCGCTCACATCGAGGTGTGGTCAGGAGCAAAAAGCTTTCTGTTTCTTCCTTGTTCAGAACCCCCCTGGAAGCTTTTCCATGTTGCTTGACAGCTTCAAAGATGGGAGCCTGCTGCAAGGTAGGAAGGGTCCTCAAAACTCCAGCTCTTGAACCTTCTAAAGAATTGTCTCCTTGCTTAAGCCTTTGCAAAGGAAACTCTTCAAAAGGCCTTCATGGCCGTTGTGTCTCCAGAGGATGCAGAGCTCCCCTCATTTCAGTTTCTGAGCTCTCAGGTTGCAGGCAGCTCAGGTTTTCAGGCTTTTCTCCACAGCCTTGGGATACAAGCTCCCGAAGTGCCTCTCCAGATGGGGACACAGCTACTGCAATGGGCTGGCAGCCCCACAGGGACACTTCTGGATTCCAGCCCCTGGAGCTGGCAGAATTAAGTTACAAGGCACGCAACAAGAACTTGAGAGTTGGCAGCAGAGCTTTTGGTCTAAACTTTAAGATGAGTTCCTCTAATCCAAACCATCTTCAGGCTTCTGCATGATTGGCATCCAGGAGATCCTTATAGTCAAGGGGAATGAAAAAAAAAACAGTTCATTACAGCTGTCCTCTGAAAGAAAGAAACATAGTTTGAAGCTGTAAATCCCAGCACTCAGACTCTAACAACATAAAAACAATCTATCCAGCAGAAGATGTTCTCCCCATCCTGCAAGCATTATTCACACATTAAATCAGAACTGACAACGCAATCTTTTCAGCTGAGCTGTTCTCATCCTTCCTTTTTTATCATGATGAAATAATTCCCCTTTTTAACGACTTCCAAATGTTCCTACGGATGCATTATTGAAGTGACAATGCAGACTCCAAGAGGAAGTGTTTGGGGTTTTTTTCAAAGCAGTAAATAGACATGATGCTAATGAATTAGAAAAGTATTAAAAAATTGTTTTGCAAAAAATAAATGTTTTTTAACTCTATAAACTGCTGCAACAACTATTGATTGTATTTCCACCACAACAAGGCAGGCAGGCAGGGGCTGATTTATGACAGCAACCCACCCTAACTATCTAACCAGATTTAATATAGTTGCCATCCCATGACACAATGATGTATACTTTGGTGGCAATCTAGAAAATAATTTGCAAGGAGTAACAGCTCGTTCTTCAGGCATCAGCCATAAAGCTGTCACGGGAGGGTCCCCAGCCCTGTCTGTGGGACAGTGATGTAGTGAGAACAATTGCAAAGCCTCATGGGCTGGGGGGAGAATGGAGGATCTCAAATTTATGGATAGGAGCGTTTTCAAGAGACTGTGTTGTTACTGGGTTTATTTAACCATAAACCAAAGGTAACAACATCCCCATAAGAATATGCAGCATTTGCCAAAACCTCACTTTTCACTGTCTGACAAAAAATTCAAATGAACCCTTACTGTGTAAGCTCACAATGTGGTGTTTGGTCTGGAAACAGCTTTCCATCTGGGAAACCAGAGACAAGGTTAAGGAGAGAAGAGAAGGATGGAGTTCCTCAAAGAAGAGCACCCATGTCCATGGGCTGCGGGACACAAAACACTGTGCAGGAGATGCCCTGAGATACCTCCATAGCTTTGCAGGTCCAGCCACCACACTCACTCTTGGGCTGGCAGGGCTAGAAAGAAGCTCCAAATAGATTGGAAATTAGGAAAAATTTCTTCCGAGAAAGGGTGGTCAGGTATTAGAATAGGCTTCCCAGGGCAGTGGTGGAATTAGCATCCCTGAAAGTGTTCAAAAAACACGTATATGTGATGCTTAGGGAGATGGTTTAGTGAGGACCTGGCACAGTGCTGGGTTAACAGTTGGAATTGATGATCTTGGAGGCCTTTTCCAACCTTAATGATTCTGTGATTCCCACTGGAGGAGAAGCCTGTTTTCTACCCAGTCCTCATTAAGTGCTTCACACGAGATAATTTCTACCATTTATCATAAGCAGAGCTAATAAATAACTTGACAAGCAATTTCTTTTCTGTGCTTCAATGCAGGTTAAAAGGTTGAGCAGTAAATACAGACAACCCTCTTCCCCTCCACCATTCCCATGCTGCCTGGTCTCTTCTGCCTCTGTTGCTCTCCAGCACTCCCATTTTGGGGGTTTGAGGTATTTTCTTTCCTTTTTGCCATTGCTGTGATCACCCCCATTTAGGGTACACTGGCTTCCCCACCAAATCTCAAAATCTGATCCACAGGATCACTGATACACCCAGAGGTGCTCCAAGCAAACTTCAGGGTGGAAAGCAAAAAGGACAGGAGGACTGCAGGTGCTTCAGGCTGAGTGACTAGCACCACAACAGGTTTTCCTAGAAAAAAAATCCATGTTTGAAGCCTCCAAGGATGCCTTATTTGCCAGAAGCAAGTAAAAAAATGAACAAACAATAACCCCTAAAGTTAACTACAGAAGACAGCCCCTGCTGGAAACAAGCTGAGCATATTTTCTTTAGTTGACTAATTCTTGTTTATTCTTTGAAGGCTGACGCTATAAAATTGACAATCCAATTACAATTTCCAGGCTGAAAGAATGGCTTCTAATTATATTGTTTTCCATCATTGCACGAAAGAGTGGATTAATGCTGTATGATTTCATTCCCTGTACAAAATCAGATCTCAGTGTTATCAAGTGTTTTATAAAAGACACATTAAATAAATTATTAACTGTGTTTTTGCAACAGAAATGGGCTGTACCATAAATAGGACAAATTGAAAAATACGGATCTGCTGCTGTGTTTCAATGCATCAGAAATGAGGGTGCCACGGCACATACTGAGTAAAATGGCTCTAATTTAAAATTGGAAGGAAAGCTCAGGTGACTTTTTGAAGTGTGGGAGTGGCAACTTGACTTCCAGCATGACTTTGGGTAAGTCACTTGGCCAAGGGGAGGGAGATTGCAGCTCCAGGCAGAGTCAGCCAAGCTGTCCTATGAGCGTAGCTGTCTCCAAGCAGCTGAGGCCAGGTTTCTGCTCTAACCAGGAGAGGTTAGTGATCAAATGTGCCTGAAACGTGACCATTTCAGAGGTTCTACTGTCTTTGCCTTGTTTCTTATGTGTTCCCCAAGCACTGGATTTTATCACACATCTAAACTTTGGGGTATCGATATGGATCTTGCCCCAAATTCTACATTTCAGGACAGGGCTGAGCCACAGTCTAGGCTGGCATCTGTGAGCTTTGGTTGGATTTACATCCAAGTAGTCTGTACTCTGGGGAAGAAAAAATTTAGTGCCTGTCTTGAACAAACATAACAGTTGCCTACAGAAAGATAAATAAAATACACTCAGTTAAATGACTGATATGATTGGAGGGTAAATCTCCTGCTTATTGCTTCTCCTCCTTGTAGCTAGGGATCTAGTCAATAATTAGATTTGCAGTCTGAAAGCAGAACAAGAGAGGAGAGGGTGACCTTGAGCAAGGCACTGTCCCTCAGGGTACAAATCCTTCAGAGGCACTTCTACATGCACACATCTGGCTCCACACGCACAGCAGCTGTTCCCAGACACAGCCCCTGGCCCACAAGAGCCCTGGCAGCCTCTTCCATGCAAGGGCTGGCACTTCAGACCTCGAATCATGGAAGCACAGAATGGGTTGGGTTGCAAGGGACCTCGGAAATCACCCAGTTCCAACCCCCCTGCCACAGGCAGGGACACCTCCCACAAGACTGGGTTGGTTCCACTAAACCAGACTGGTCTGGTGCTCAGCTGGCACTGAGAGGAGCAGGACTGGTCCCAGCCCTGAGGGTACAGCTGATCCATTGCCCTGAAGGTTACAGAGCCTGATGGACACAGCAGCACAGAGGATGCTTCTCTTCCAATGAGCAAACAACTGAATAAAAGAAGAAAAAGTAAAGTCAGAGTTGCTAAGCTCTTGATGAAAGTCTGAGCCATTTCTTGCCTATTTCAAAATGAAGACAGGTATTTTCTCTAAGGCAGGTCCTATTTGACTGCCAAACCCACACACTTCAGACAACACAGAGCTAGAAAAACAAGAAGACATTTCAACATCACGAGCATAGTGAGAACACCATGAGGAAACCAGGCAGGCTCTTTAACACCTCTCTCCAATTCATATAAAAGGATATGACCATAAATCAGTCTAACTCACAGAAAGAATAAAGTGGCAGTGGTTTGCTTCTATCTTTTATTTCTCCAGCACACTTTAGTGCCCGAGTTCAGAGCAGGAACCAGACCCACGTTTTGGAGTCAGAACCTGCCACCTAGAGAGCAAAACAGCAAATGGAAAGGAGCAGGCTTGGAGGGTGGTGGGGTTTTATAAAGTAACTATCTCGTAATGTTACAGATGTGCTGGAAACTATAAATTTGCTGTGCTGTCTTTTACAGCAACAGAACAGGTTTTAAGAGACCCTCAATTATGTATCTGCACAGCACAGACATCATTACAGAATATTGCTCCTACTCCCAGCCCCACACTGCTCTGTGTGGTTACTCATTACAGCACAGAAACACGGATTTACTCCCAGTCCTAGAAATTTATGGGGGTTTTGTAAACAGAGAAGCATCTCTTGCCTTTTCTTTTGAGATCATGAAACTGCTGCAAAAATAAAGTCAGATTGAATGACAGTTTTTGGATGCTCTGAATAGCAGAGAATTGCCTGAGTCTGAGTCCTGTGAGTGAGCTGTGTTTGGTCAGCAGGTCCGTTAAATATCAGGGGGACATGGAACCACCAAAAAAAATCCCCCCCCCCTCCCCCTCCCCAAAAAAAAATCAAAAACAAAAACAAAAACACACAACCAACAAAAATCAACACGCCACACAAACACAAATGAACAACCAAACCAAACAAAACACAATCCTGGTACAACCCTGAGCAAGTTCCCTAAGGTTTTTAACTTCTCAGATTTTCTCGTCTAGGGAAATACCCTCTTTGCACCTCAAGATCAAATTATATGAGTTGACAAATTCCTTTAGAAAATTGAATTTTTCAACATTTCTGAGTCAAGAAAATTTCCAAAATTACTGACATTGATTTCAGGTTAATTCAACACTAAACCAAACTTAGAGATACAAGGACACAGGCCATCCTGAAGTAACCTCTCCCCAACAATGGTACCTAACAGGTTTTAATTCCTGCATCACAGAATCACCTCCATCACACATTCTGTCACAGGGCTCCATGGTTCATCATACAGCCCAGGCAGGAAAGGAGGAAGTAGCAGATAATTTCAGGATTGTGCATTATTTACCTTCAGGAAAGGAGGAAGTGGCAGATAATTTCAGGATTGTGCATTATTTACCCTACTTTGTGAAACACCTTACCCTCACCACTCACCTCAATCAGCCCTGTGAAGAGCCTTGGGCTGCAGAGAACAAAGGCTGGATGCAAATCAAACAGCAATTCCCAAATATGCTCTTGCCTGTAGTCTTAATTACAGACTAACTGCACCTCCCTGTGATGGGGTATATTCTCTGACAGAGAAATTCAATTTAACCCCTTATTCAACAACTCAGGAAAAACAATTATTTAACAATACTGGTTAAACTTCATTTAATTGCTACTAGAGTGCTGCAAGTTGACGTCCAAGAAACTTTTTTTTTGTTGTTTTAATGTTAAAATTTCTGTGGAAAACATCAAACCTGGACTACTCCCTCTTCACCAGCAATTTCTAGTCATCCCAAAGCCAGAGGCTGTCTCAGCTCTCCCAGCCCTGCACAGATGCTCCAGGAGGAACAGCCCACTATGTACAACACCCAGAGCCTGCTGCTGCAGCCAGGTATGTACAGCAGCACAGCTCCTTCTGCCACCTTCCAAAATCATCTGCAGGCTCCTGCCCATGGTATCAGAGTCCTTCCTAGGAAAAGCTGTCATCTAATCCTGACCAGCAGCAGGCAGTGGGAAAGGGAAGGTGAAGATGATGGCAAACTGAGCAAATAGGTATGTTGGAGTGCAAGATTTAATTCCATACTTTTAACAAAATTAAGACTTTGGACATCACAAGTTGGGGATGGATTTGAAACCACCAGCACAGAAGTCAGTCTGAAGTTCTTGAAATGCATCTCTCATGGCTCAGAGCCTGGCGTTTTCTGGCCCAGTTTGAAATGACACCTGGCTGCTACCAGAGAATCCAGCCACTAGAAAGTACTAGGGATCATCCAGAACCAAGTATTGTCCAGTAAGAGGAAAGAACCCAAGGGGGTCTATCTACATCCTCTCTTTGTTGAAGAAAATCAGTGTGGCAATAAATTTCCCTGACCAAATTGAACTTACAGAATTCATCTCTCAAAAGTGAAAGTGATTTACGGATTGACGCCACTGCCAAGTGAAGATCAAGAAACACAAAAAGGACTATTCTATAAAATATTATGGAAACACCAACCTTAGCAGTGCTTGTCCTGCACATAAAAACTCCCTGGGTTATACCAGGTTATAGTTATATAGGTTAACTACTAGCTTATAAAGTAGCAACAGCTTTATGGCTCAACACCAATTTAAGTTTTGCCTTTAAAAAAGAACAAATAAACAATTTTCCAGATCACTCAAAATATTTATCCACAAGAACATACGGTACTAAACAGATGTGAATGTTTTCCAGAGATGCTGTCATTAATTAGCTGGTATTTGCCAAGCCCACATTTTCAGGCAGCAAGAAAAAACTGTGCAGCCCAAACTTTTCTATCGGACAAGGTCAGGGTGCTTCTCGATCCTGAAGTGACATCAGTTCCAGGTTAGCACAAACTGCTGCCCAGGCTGGAGCAGATCCAGGCAGCTGCTGAGGCACAGCACTGACACTGCTGCAAACCTCAGAACCAGGGGTGAATTATTAAACCCATCCTCAGATCTTGGCATAGAACGAAACGCTTTCTCAGGGTGCAGCAATCATTGGAGTTTTATAGCTGTCTTCTAAAATAGCTGGTGCCTCTAAAAGAGCTTCCAAGCATCTATCCCTAGCAGGAAACTCCCTCCTCTTCATGGAAGAGCATCTGTTACAGGGATGCAATTCAGGCAGTTCATCACAGAGCATTGCCCATCCCAAAGGGCACCAGCACAGCACTACCATGAGTTACTCTATCCATCAGGCTCATGAGAAGACTGGCTTCAATTCCCTGACACTCCTTGCTGAGGAATTGCACTCTTGCACAGCCTGAGACAATTTAGCACTGCTATTTCTCTAAAGGGCACTTGTCAGTCTTTTTGCTTCAGAATAAAGCAGGCATCACCAGGAAACTGAGCAGATCTAGTTAAAAAAACCCTTATCTGTTGTCATAGGCTTTACCAAATGATTTACTGCTCAGTGCTGCTTTCAGCTGTCCAGTGACAGGGTGTCAGGTTCATTTCAGTAAATCATGCCAGTGAACAATGCAGCACCTGGTCTCTGTATCCCAAGGCATGGATCCCTTGGCTGATGCCAGACCATACATCAAGTGCATGAACACACCTTCAGTGTGCAGAGATACCACCTGTCCCTTATGCACTTCATCAGAGCTTAGCTCTAGGAGCTGCAAATGTCAGTATTGACACACCTGCTTGCTTCAGGAAGAGAAATCCCACAGGAATTCATCTGAGTAGGAAAACTAAGAACAGTTTCAAATAAATAACGACACAAGTTTTCATAACAGCACCTTTATGGAACACAAGGTTAGCTTTAAACAAGTGCCAGGTTACATGAACTTTCAGTCCTCTATATAAAGCAATCTGGGGTTTAGTCCATCCTGATGAAACTTGCAACACTCACAGGCACAATACTAGGGCTATATCCACAGTAAAAAAAAAAAAAGGTTTCCATTACAGTGCTGGGAGTGATTAACAAGGTTACCTTATGTTCTTTTCTGAAGAATAGTAATTCTCCTCCACTATGTCCCATTGTTACTTGGATTTCAGAACACAAGCAGTGCAATGCTAGTTAAGATAAAGTGGAAATTAGGGTAATGTCAGCTAAAGACCAAATCGTCTTCATAGTTACAGACAATTTAGAATAGATATTTTGCATGTGAAATTATATTAATTTTTATCAATAACAATTCCATCTCTATACACAACAATCAGAATTCCTTGCCAGTAGAGGACTGCACTGTGCATGGCTAATCAGCCTTGAAGAGAAAGTCTGGACCTCAGGCATATCCAGCTAGTGGACCAACACCAATCCCTTCAGATCCAGCAGCTTTGGTTCAATGGACGGAAACTTTGGCCTGTTGTTCAAAGGTACTGGCCAGCAACGAACGAGCAGGACTGGACTTCTTAAAAATAAAGCAAAGTGTGGTATGTGCATAAAGTCAGTGCCTTGATCCTTAAAAGCAGCTCTACAAGCAACTTTACCTTAAAAAGGGGCAGTGCTTAAGTTACAAAAGATTTTGTTTATGATGACCGAAGAAACGGCTCTGCTTCAGGAATTCAAAAGATGGATCAGATTTAGTAGTAGGTTTATTAATTTGCTGTGATTTACAACAGGGTGATAACGTCTGAAACAAGGAGACACCAAAACAGGTTTAGCCAGGAGGTTTATGGCTTCCGAGTCAAATTCATTGACCAATGTCAAGTCATTGGGGCAACTGAAGATTAGCAGACAAAAGGTAAGCGGAGGCCGGGTGCTGCACTGGTGTTTTGGAGAAAGTAATCCAAAGTGTCTTCTCTTATAGCAATTTCCTCTTCTCAAACTCCTGCAAAGAGCACACAGATGTTACCAGCTGGAAAAACAGAAAATGCTTCTATTACTCTTCTATTTCAAATTACTTTGTATGTATCTTAGGAAATCTCATGTTAGGAATTAAAAACCGGTATTAAAAATTAAAATATAAAAAACATAAAGTGTGAAAGTTAGGGGAGAGGGGAACTGAGCATTCTCCCACCTCACATTAAAAAGCCATCTCTGGAAGGCCAGATTTTAGTCACTGCCAGACTGCAATGCTGTCAAGGAACCATTTGATCCCAGACACAGCATAAGAGGCTTGAAAAACACCCATTCTGCTTCAGAACTGCAGTAGAATCCCTACAGAAAAGGACTCAAGCCAGGGAAGCAACAAAATCAAGATTTTCATTTTAGTAAAGAAAAGCAACCAAAGGAGGGAGGAATCCCACAGCAGCCTGTGGAGATGGTGTACTATACAGACACCACAGGAAACAAAAAAATACCTAACAGCTGAATTATACATTTCCTCTAGCTGTGAAGCAATCCCTTTTTTGGATATGAATTAAGTAAAATGCAAATAATCCCATTCCACACTTGGCTTTTTCAGCTGCATAAATTCAACCATAACTCTGAATTATATGCCAAGGCTCTCCTTCCTCAAATACCCTATTTAGAAATAATGTTCTCATATTTATATTCAGGCTCTTTGCATCCAGAAAATAATTTCAACAAGTAGCTACACTTGAAAGCAGAATGTAATCTCCTCTCTATTTTGCTACGTTTACTTTTCTATAATACAATATTAAATAAAACGGTGTGCACATATCTTTTATGTAGTAATTTCAGCTTGTCCAGCCAATAAGAGTTCTTATGTTTAAGCAAGTTCAGAGCAACAGAGTATCTGGGTAAGGGATGGACTCCCAGCTCCTATTCCCTCAGAAGTGGCTTCTTGCTCCAGATGAGCCAATGCCTGAGGAACCAACCTTGTAGATGGTGCTGCCCAGCTGAGCAGGGGACATGCTGACCACAACCCCTGCACTCTGGAGGGCTGCAATCTTCTCCTTGGCTCCCCCCTTTCCCCCAGCAATGATGGCTCCAGCGTGGCCCATCCTCCGGCCCGGAGGAGCCGTCAGGCCGGCGATGAAGGACACCACTGGCTTGGCATTGGGGCCCTGGAAAAGAGAAATGTGTTACGTGGAGGAGAGTGAGAGGAAAAGCAGTTCCAGGTGGCAAACAGTTCATTTTGTATTTTTTATTTACATATCGACTCGCCAGGTAAAGTTATGTAACAGATGACCCAGCACAAAGAAGTGTGGAATACTTTCTCTCCTGATAATCATCATAAACCAGAAGCTAACAGAAACTGTAAATCTCTCTACACACCCATGCATGCTACAAAAAAAAAAAAATCACTACAAATATTGTCACAGGAATAAAGTTCTAAAGTTGACACTGCTCTCCAGATCACAGAACCACAGAATATGGTTGGAAAGACCTCTAAGATCATCAAATCCAACCTCGAAAACAACCTTAATTTCAACCCTTTTCTGTGAAAAGCCAATGACTGTTTGTGGTTTTTGTAAACAGAGATGAGGGACTGAACTGAGTTTTCCTTGATGTGGCAAAAGAAGCTGGCTAACTATGAAAGTGTCTGGAAGCAAGGTGTTTTAAGACTCACGGAATTATTTTCTTTCAAAAATGCTGCTGCATCTTCTTCAGCATTTCCTCCAATCTCCCCAATCAATATGATCCCCTCAGTATGAGGATCCTTCAGGAAGACATCAAGGCAGTCAATAAAATTAGTTCCATTGAAGGGATCACCTCCAATACCTAAAGAAAAAAATAAAAAACACAAAAAAAGAGTAACTCAAGATAAAGATATTGCACTTACAATAGAAGTTTAAAAGTAAATTTCAGCATGAGAAGAATTCCCAAAGGCTCATAAGACAGGCGGCTCTGAAGGCTCTACCCAAGTCAGAGTGTATCAAATTCCTGCTCCAAATACCTCCCCCACAATTACAGAAAGCTTTCATACCTGAATGTTCACCTTTCAACATAAATAAAATGTTATTTTATGTTTTCAACATAAAATAAAATGTTAATTAACATTAATTAAATGTTAAAAAACACCAGCTCCACAGTTTTGGTGTAAGAAAACTGAATTTACTTAACACACCCAACTAAATGCCTAAGAATGCCCTAAACCTTTATAATACTAAAGTTCTTGGGACAGTCTGTTTCCAAACTGGTATCATATTTGCTGGCAGTTCTCTGTTCAAAGCTGGTTTTAAGGCTTTTATTAAATTGATGTGGAAATGATTACAGAGACGGTCCTCACACTTCACAGCACATAGGGATCACACAACTGCCATTCAGCAAATTCTACACTTGCAAAAAAGAATTTATTTTGGATTTATGCTTGTGAAGAAAAAGCAGATTAGTCTAGGTCCAACAGCCTGATTCTGAGGGAACCTACCAACACAAAAAGACTGCCCCAACCCAACTTGTGTTGTCTGATGAACAGCTTCATATGTCAGGGTTCCAGATCTTGACACAATACCTTGAGGAAAGAAAAGAAGATAAATTTACCACTAACACAGTATATAACTAGAGGCAGCTGTTCTTATAGTAATGGAAATCACCACAATAAATAACATGAGATTTCATGTTTTCCAGCTGTCCTTGCCAAAACATTCTGTAAGATTTTTTTCTGTAGTCTTTCTTGGTTTTCACCTTTAGACTCTTAACTGTCAATGGACTAAAGCTGCCCAGAAAATCAATAATATTTTTGTCACATAAAAGCCTTACCAGGAAAGAAAACTGAAAAGCAAATAAAAGAACATACTTCTTATCTTGCATGTGAGTAGCTGATGCACTGGACTTAAAACAGAGTTGTAGCTCAACCGTTCACAAAAGAATTCTGTAGTAATCACATCCCCAGTATGGCCAAGCACACAAGAGATCTTCCAGAACAGAAAATGCTGCACAAATGCAAGTTATAACTATTAAGGTATTTGTTGCTGCTCCACAGAACTGCTCCAGAAATCTGGCATTTACATTACAGTATCACAATCACAGTTTTAAATTCAGGATGGAAGGTAGCACAGAGCTTAGAGCAGGGGCAAAATATTTGCATGGCTTTTTGTTCAACTTTTCAAGTCAAGATTTCTGTTAACACCACAAAAGGAAAGGTTCTCAGGCAAAACAGACACCATCTTCTATCTACTTCAAGCCATATAACAAGGAATATAACATGTACATTGCATGAACAGAGGAGAAAATACACCATGAGACTAAGAACTTTAGTTTTATCAACTATTTATACTGTTGGCCAGCTCAGATATGCTCTAGCACAGGGTTTTTTCCTTGCTGTGATTGAAAAGGCCTCCCTGTTTACCAGTAAGATCAGATTGCCTCAGAGAAGCTACAGATGAAAGTCCAAAGACTGTGGCTATTTTTATACCTTGCATCACAGTATATTCAGATGATTATTGGATGCCTCACAGTAATAGAAAGCTGGAGAGCACATCACCAAAGGTCACACGTTAGATGAAACTGAGAGGGTGGCAAACCTACTTTTTTATTCCTTGATTCTTGGATCGCCATTGAAAACAATTTTCAGCAATGGCAGAGCTACTGCATTCAAGATTTTAAATATTCTTTTGCACTTGATGTGCCTTGCATTCAGATTCTAATAACTTGTGACTGCAACACATTTCTTGTATATATTTAGAAAATCTGAACAAAACTTTGATTCAGAAGGGAGCTCAGGCCAACATTGGTTGATGTTACCTTTTACAGTCAGAGAGCAACGTCTCAGTGGTTTTTATAAAGGGCATAACTGCAGCCATTTAATTTTTCAATTCCAGGTTTATGGGTACTTGTGAAAGCTGGAGGTGGAACACATCTTGGAACACGAGTGTTAACACATCTTCCAGTATCCCCAAGGTGCAGTTTATTCTCAAGTCAGAAGAGGTTATGTAGCAGAGATAGCTCTTTATGCTAGAAAAACTGTATTGAATCCCTGTAGTTCAACAGCATTGAACAGGCTTTCCCACAATAAACACTTTCCATCCAAAAAAATGACAATGTTGTAAAGGGTACTACTGTGCTCAAGTGAAACTGGTTACCTTGCTGACAGACAACAGCATCACGTGCTGATTACAACAGTTCTGAAGCTGTACCTAAGTACAAATGTACACTTCAGAAGAATTTTCTCTACAGCTCCTGAACTGTATTATTTGAAATAAAAAATTCAAGTTGTAATTTCTATAGTTTACAACAAGGAGCTGACAGAAGTCAAGACAAGAGACTTGCCTGTAATGGTGTGTAACTCATTACACACAGGGGGACCAACACTGATTATGAACAAGTCACTGCCTGCCTGCCCTTTACCACACTGCCTGAAAATTGGGTCTATTCGTCACTTCCACTTGTGATGGTTTCATAATTGTCTAAATTATGTTACAAACTTGTCTGTAGTCTCTTCTCTTTGCTGTAGCTCTGAGATCACTAGAAGAGTAGGATCCCAGTCCCAAGCAGCCACGCTGTTGGAAGGAATAGTGTTGGAGAGCTTAGTGCCCTCAAATCCCAAGAAAAATGAAAGTTTCCTCAAGGCTCTCCTTTGAGGATAGCAAGTCAATCACATTACCTACAGGAATTTCCAATTGCTTTACCTCTACCACCATCACCCAGTGTCTACTATGGAAAAATTCCCCATTCAGGCCTTCAGGACTGATAATGCTAAAATTCACATACAAACTGAGGACAGACAAGCTGTCCCACAGCGTTATCAACCCTCTCCAGGACAGGATGTGCCTTGCCTCACGAGGAAGAACTAGAGCACTAGAGCACCAAATTTGTGTTTTAGATGACGCGTAAATATTCATAAACTCACCAATTCTTCCTTTCTTGTGAATGTGACCAGGCATGATACCAATTTTACATTCTCCAGGCTAAGGAAAGAGTGGGAGAAGTCAGATGGAACATTCAAACCAGCACTGGGAACAGTTCAGCCTTGGACCCAAGCCAGAGGTCACTTACATTGATGACTCCGGGGCAGTTGGGGCCCACCAGCCGGGTCTTGCTCTGCCTCAGCAGCCTGTGTTTGACCCGCACCATGTCCTGCTGGGGAATGCCCTCAGTGATGCACACCACCAGGGGCATCTCTGCATCGATGGCCTCGTTGATGGCAGCAGCAGCAAAGGGGGGAGGGACGTAGATGACAGTGGCTGAAGCACCCGTTTGTTCTTTGGCCTGCAATGGACACCAGAAAAAACACACTGTGTGTTTAGTGGGGCTGAAGGCAATGCTTGACAACAAGTCATTTAAAACACATCCATTCTCAGGCATGAATTAAGGATATGTATTAATCTACTATAATCTAAGTGTTAAATTCCCTGAAGATGGGACACAACCAGGGAACTGAGGATTGACCACTGTCTGGAAATGATCTGCCCCATGATCACCATCATAAATACTCTTACATAACAGTCTGCTAAAAATTCATCATGCACAGCAGAATCAATCAGAAACTAGCTGCATTCATAAAGCAAGTGTACCCAGACTCTGTGAACTTCACAGTGGAAGCCAAACTTGTGCCTGACCACCCTGAATGCTCCCTCTTTTACAAGGCTTCTATTTCACTCTTTGCCCAGTGACATCCACGGCTCAAATATTTGTCTCTCCAGTGTGAGCAGTGAAATAAGGAGCCCTTCAGCTTTACACTCTGTGCCCTCCAGTCACTGCAGCAAATTACCTCCTTCACAGAATTAAACACAGGCAGACCTAGATGAGTTTTTCCCCCTTTCCCTGGAGAAATTCCTCCAACTAGATTGGTGCCATAGTCCAATGCCTGCTGGCTGTGAAAGGTGCCCTGTGAGAGAGAAAATAAGTAAAGTTAGAAGACATATAACAGCAAATAAAATTAACCAAAAAGTATGATGTTATCTATAACTCTGGAGGCAATTTATGTCACTAAAATTTGCAATAAGAAGGAAAGTTTTCACTACACACATATATATATATATAAAATCAGATATTTTAGAGAGTGCATCCACATGTTTTAAATGCATTTGGATTATGCTATTATGCTTTTTTTTTTAATCAGAGCACTGTAGTTTCATGCTAAAAGGTATTATGCTGTGTGCTGCTAACACACCTGCAGACAGCAGCCACAGTTTCTTTCCCACAAGTGTGGCAGATGACAAATACTACAGTGAAATAGAAGAAATTAGCATGCTCATCCATGACTAGCTGATAGTTTTACAAAAGCAGCCTTCTCTGCCTGCAAATGTGTAAAAGAATGAATCTGAGGAAATTATTAAATATCCTGAGATAAAAACAGAAATTTAATTCATAGGCATTGATATTGAAATGCATTTGTGAAAGAAGCACTTTCAAAGTGGGCAGGTTTATACAGTTGTTTTTGCAAATAGTCTTTTACGAAGAAACCCTTTCAGCTGTACACAATATGAAAAAACAAAAATGAAAAGCTCTGTAAGAGATGACTCAAAAACAACTTTCAAGCTTGTGCACAAGTATTTGGGCCAAAGAATGTAAGCTACAGTGCTGAAGGGACCTTCCTGATGGTGAAGGAAGTCTAGCTTCCTATCAACACAGACAAAGCCAGTATATAACCCATTTCATATATCATGTTTTCTGAGCAATTAACTTTCTGACTGAAAGGCTGAAAGAAGAAATGATTTATAAACATACCTGTTTGCCTGTAAAACCCTGACAGATAACCTTTGTGTTTTTGTTAACATACAGGTTTTTTCTGGATGCTGTGTAGGAGCAGTGTCGGACTCCATTCTGTTGAACTGGAGAGAAAAGAGAAGAGAGCACAAACCATTAATCCACTCCTCTGGTAGACTCTGAGTCAAAAAATGTCTGACCAAGTAAGTGCATATCAATCAATGCTTGTATCAAAAAGTCATGAGTAACTCATGTTTTCAAAAGCAGCTCTGAAGTCTCATTCAGTGCTTGTCATTCTAAGGCAATAAACACCTGTAGTTCACTCTGTTATGCTGATTACTCGATTTACTGGAAATCAGGAGAGGTTTCTGTATTGAGTACTCAGTATCAGGATCCCTCCTGACAGACAGAAACAACTTCTTAAGCACTGCTTTCATTTGCAAATGAACATGTTTCTATCTCCTCAGATATTCTGCAAAGTGACAAAGCAGAACTAAAATCCCCATCTCCAGAGGCTGTGACAACACTGGTACTATGGGACACTCCCTGTGAACAGAGCACAGTCCAGACCAAGCAACGAGAGACACTGAGGAGCTCGAGGGTCCCTCAGCCCAGGAAAAACCTGATTCCTAGTAAGACAGACAACAAGAGATCTTTTCCCAACAGATTCCTCGCTATGGCATCACTGTTGAACGTGCATTTGGGCTCGTGAGGAAACACAGCTCTCCACATACTCCACTAGAGTGATTTTCAATTTTGTTCTCACAACTCTGGTGCTGAGACAAGAAAACAAGACAACACAATTGTAGAAAAAGAGTACAATGCGTGCTGGCAACAAAACGCCAGGGGAATGACTGCATCTGTGCTGAAGGGAAAGGAATGATGACAGCAAATGCACAGAATGTTACCACAGAAGAAAGCCTGAGATGAGAAGGGAGAGGGCTCCTGGTATAAATAGGATGCACACCTATGTTTACTGCCACATGATTTTTCAAACACCAGAGTTTTGAGGGGATCAGCACCAATTTACTCCCTGGAAGTGTTTGACATAAAAACCTTAACTTATACACAGAGTGAACCTGGGAAGGCACAATCCTAATACAGGATCCCTAATATATACACCAATATGCTACTATTTACCCCTTTAGCTCTTTTAAAACTTTAGCAACTAAGATTTAAGGAAGTAAATAGTGAAATTGAAATCAAAGTAACAGATCCAGAAACATGGTCCCCAGACCTTTCTATATACATACTCAGGTGCATCTGTACAAGGGAATATTTTTTTCTTTTTAGGAAGGCAGTAAAAGCTTTTAATGAGAAAGAAGTAAAAAAAGTATTCTGATGATAATGCACAGAATTTGTTAAGATGCATTATTAAATTATCATAACAGAATTTCTATGAGTTAGTAAATATGCAGAAACTTTTTAAGATCCACGTACACACACATTTCCATCACAGAGCTACATGGTTCTCTCTTGCCAACTAAAGCTTAGTGCTACACTGCTTTTATGCTTCAGTTGTATTCAAAGGAGTAAAGAGAAAAACCAAACCATGCCAGAAGCAGCCTACACACATCAGTGCTACTGCTAAACCTAAAGTCCTTACTCTGTTCTTAGAAAGTGCTGGCAAACCCAGGGTTTAACTCCAGCCACCTTCTGCTGTTCTCTAAGGAGCTGCAGCAAATCCTCAGCTTCACATGGACACGAAGTAAAACTCCATACAGAAAGGTACAGACTAGGATGCAGTAAATTTGTAAGGAAAATGGCAAAAGTGCACTTGAGTTTAGTGACCTGCAGGGTTTTAACCTGAATCACAACAAATACTGTTGCAGAACCTGTTATGCCAGGAAATACAAAGATACAGGAAAAAACCCCATGTGAAATCCTTTGGAAAAGCCATAGAAAAAGCCAGTTGTATCCTGGGCTGCATCCAAAGCAGGGTGGGCAGGTCAAGGGAGGGGATTTTGCCCCTCTGCCCTGCTCAGGTGAGACCCCACCTGCAGAGCTGTGTCCAGCTCTGGGGCCCAGCACAGGAAGGACATGGAGCTGTTGACATGAGTCCAGAGGAGGCAGGAAGTTGATGAGAGGGATGGAGCTATGAGGATGCAATAGGGAAAGGCTGAGAGAACTGGGATTGTTCAGCCTAATAAAGAGAAGCCTTTGGGGTAACTCAATTCCCTTCAGTACCTGAAGGGAACTTACAGGAAAGATGAAGCAAGACTATTGAAAAGGGCATGTAATGACAGGACAAGCAGGAACAGCTTCAAAGTGAAAGAGAGCACATTTAAATTGGGTATTAGGGAAAAAAGCCTGTACTGTGAGAGTGGTGAGGCCATGGCACAGGTTGTCCACAGCTGTGGCTGCCCCATCCCTGGAGTGTTCCATGCCAGGCTGGATGGGGCTTGGAGCAACCTGGTTTAGTGAAAGATGCTCCTGCCCATGGCAGGGGGATGGGACAAGATGATCTTTAAAGTCACCTTCCAACCCAAACCATTTTGTAATTCTATGACTTTATGAAAATACGTTCAAGGCTGAGATTTAATGAACAGGGCTACCAGGCTGGCTCTGGGAGGGGAGAAAAAAGCCACTGCTACAGAGGACAGCACAGGATGATCTTTTTCCTCGGCTGAGGACTTGGCCTTCCTGCACCTGAATCAACTCAAAGGCACATCTGGTGAAAAGCAGCCTGCCTCCAGCAAAGGAGAGGCAAAATAAAAATAGGAACAGCTGGAATGCTGGTCAGGAGAGCAGGGAATCGATCTGTCTGAGCCCAGCCACTCAGGCAATCCCTCACTGTCAGATGTGCCTGGGTGACACCCAGCCCTGAGGACAGCAGAGGATGATCCCCCTTGGGAAGGAGGCTCTTACAGTCCTTACCACCAGTGAGGCCTTGGGGAGAATACTCCAGGCTTCCAGAAGAATGGGAATGACTGTTTGAAAATGGGCCTGCAAGGGGAAAGAACAAACAGGAAACATAAACTGATTCAGAGCTAAGTTTTACAGAGTCTGTGCTCCACCACTGACAAATCCACCTGCAAAGTAAGAGAGGGATGTTTGCTAGCCATGTATCTGTCACTGAGCAATTTCAGTACTTCGTAAAAAATAAAAATAAAAATCACAGAATGGGTCGGGTTGGAAGGGATTACAACGGGTCAGCTGGTCCAACCTCCCTGCTCAAACAGGGTCATCCTACAGCAAACTGCACAGGATTGTGTCCAGATGGCTCCTCAATATCTCCAGTGAGGGAGATTCCACAGTCTCTTTGTTGCTGACAAATTGACAAATAGTCACATTTCTCTACACCTTACAGCAATTCTACACTCCCAATTACACAGATCATTCCAGATCTGTTTTCAGATATTTATAAGATTGCATAAGAATGATTTGAAAGCTGGTCAATCCTCCATTTTCAGAAGACTGTATAAATATATTTTTCAAGGATAAGAAGCTTTTGAGCATTTTCTAAACTATCAAAAAAAAATTAGGCACTGATACCTAAATGGGAAGCTTAGAATTTAAGCTTTGTATGGATTTACCCTTGAAAACCATATGTGCTTCTTACATTATTGTATGGCCTTCCTTCAGAGAAAATACAGCTGGTTCAAAAATCCTGGATATAGATTTGAGCCATTTGCTGTCTCCAGAGACAGGCAGCTTAGCTTGGGCAAATATTTGGAGATATTTTGCTCTGGAGAGCAATATATTTTTGAAGCAATTTATGGAAAAAAAAAAAAAACTAAAAATCACCTTGCAGTCTCTGGGCCAGATGAGTCTGAGTTTCAGGGGTTTTAAAATGGTTTGATACAACTCTGCCCTTCTGTTCCCAGCCCCACCTGCAGCAGCAATGTTTGCCCCAGTTATCAGCAGAGTGGGAGCAGCAGGGCCATGGGTCAGGATGAGCTTCTGCTCCACGTGGCACAAACAGCAAGTCCTGGGTGCAAGCAGCTGGCAATTTCAATAGTTAAGACAGATATAAGATGAGAAGGAAACAGGTGGAAAGTGGAAATGGCATGCCCAAGTTCACAGCAGGTAGGAGTCAGAAATAGAAGCCAAGTCTCAACTTCTACCTACCCAGGACCTGCTTCACAACTTCCAAACCCATCCAGACAATTATTTTACTGCAAAAAAATTCTGGGTGCTTAGATGTAAATGCATGCTGCTTCATGAAGACTGGAGGAAAAAAAAATGTAATAAAAAAATAAGCTCTTCAGCTGTGAACCAGCTAGGCCAAGCCTTTTGGTGATGCTACTTTAATGCTCACATCTAAATTACAGGCCAAGTTACAAAGGTGAAAGCTCCAGATGAAGTCCTAGAGCAGAACAACCAGTCATCAAATCCATCTCTTCTCAAAAGCACAGGGGAAATATTATATTTTGTCAAGTCAGTGTTCTAAGATAACACAGCCATGCCCAACAAAGGTCTGTAATAGACGTTTACCAAAGTGTATTTAAAAAAAATAAGAGACTGAACAATCTTTCCAGGCACAATGGTCATTTCTGCTCCACCCCTGTTCAGTTTGTGGTTTAAAAATAAAGTTGTACAAATAACAAGATGCATTTATTTTGGCTTTTCACTTTTTTAACTTGTACATAGCTAAAAAGTGAGATGTACTGTGGCAAGAGCCTACTTTGGTGCATTGTACAGGAAAACCAAGCAGTTATGAAAACTGCTCAAGTACCCAACCCCTGCTGTCTCAGGGGAGATTTGAAAAGCAATATCTAAATTTAGCAATGGGGCATAAGTCTGTATATGGAACACCAGCTGTTTTACAGTCAAGAAACCTTATTAGAAATTAAAGGACAGAGTTACTCCAAGACCACACACTGCTGCTGGTTACTCTGGCATTTCCAGGCAACAAGGCCCCAGCCAAGAGCAGAATTCACTGCAGTACAAATAACTGGAAAATCCACCTTATTTACCTCTTAGGGAAAAAACTCACAATCCCTAGGCTCGAGCAGGATTTAAAGTTCACTTTTTTATTATAATCAACAAGCCTTCCTAGAAAAATACTCTATTATTGATTATGGAGTTCAAACAGGAATTTACATGTTAAAAAGAAAACTGATCCATTTACAAGATATGTTAAAGGACACAAGGAATTTAAACACCATTTACACTGAGCTTTCAGGCCCTCCTTGAGCAGCAACACCTCCCAGGCACAAATCTCATTTAAAACAATGCAACTCAAGCTACATTTCATGGAATCAAAGAATGGTTTGGGTTGGAAGGGACCTTTAGAGGTCATTAGTCCAAGCCCTTCCCTATTTGGGTTGTGCAAACTGGGTGACAGCACAGATACTAAATGCTGAATCTCTTCTTCATCCAAACTATACAAAGCTCAAAACTTACTATTTTCAGGGCTTCTTGTCAGATTTCCCACGGACACAAATCCAAAGTGTCTCCTTCTTACCCATATTTACCCAAAAAAAAAAAAAAAAAGGAAATTCAGAAGCTGAGAGCTGAGGTAGCATCTGAGGCTTCTCAGTACAAAAGCAAGGTGAAACAGCAGATTCCTCTCCACAATGACCTGAGCTGACACCTACATTGCCAGAAGACTGGAATTCTTCCTCTACTGCTCCTTGAAATAGCCACAGAACTTGGAGATGAAGGAAGATATTCCCTTTCTTTTCTATTACCTATTTAAGGAAAGAAGAATAAGTGAAATTCTTCCTCTATTGCTCCTTGAAATGGCCACAGAACTTGGAGATGATGGAAGATACTCCTTTTCTTTTCTATAACCTCTGTAAAGAAATAAGAAAGCCTTAGAAATCATAGGAGCTCCAATGTAAGTGGGGAAAATGGAGACCAGTGCAGGGGAAACTCAGGGAAGGGATGAGGTATGAGGAGTGCAACTTAAAATGCTGTGTCTTTTGTTCCACACACACATCCCAACCCCCCTCTTTATCTCCCATCAGTTATGGGCCTTCAGCTTGCTCCTGAGAACGCCTTCCAATACTTTCTACAGGTTTAATTTACATTTTTATGATCACCAACTTCTTTCTCCCTCCTCTGCCAACAAATGCAAGGCCTGAGGAAGACACAACAGGAACAGTTCTGGGGAGCTCCTGACAGTGCAGAGGAGCATAAACTCATCCCCAGAACTCATCCCTGAAGTTATCAGTTACATCTGCAGAAGATGCTTCTTGATGTCAGAGACGTCTTCATGCTATTGAGGGACTGTTCAAAATACCTCACTCCTTTGTTTAAAAGGATTATGCATTCCAAGGATTCCTGTTTATCAGTCCCCAGGTTCTCTTCTCTCACCCTTCCCTTGCCAAATTCCTGTTAATTACGGAAACCCAGATCTGTGACCATGAAATAGGAGTTGAGGAATTAAGTAAATTACTCAGGCTGCAAACGGCAGATACAATGCCTACACTACACCCATCACATTAAAACAAATCTAGGACTAGTGAGAAATAACATTCAGAAAAATTTCAGTTCTTTCAACACGTGTCTCTTTCCTAACCAAAGCCTCTCCTCAGTCCAGATGCCCTGTTTTTTGTAAGCCAACAACGATTTCCCCAGGTATCCACCACCAAGAATGTGAGCAGGTAAAGGTTTGTGAGCTTTCCTCCCTCCACACTGTTGATATAAAAACAATTAAGGAATTCTTCAGTCTGGATTATTTCTGCAGCAATCCTTTGCCAGGGTTACTCATATAATTACTGTAATCTTTTAATCTAAGAGCTCTCCAAATCCTTCTAACACATCCAGGACATGGAATCCCTAATCCTGACTCTTCAGTCAGTTCAGATGCCTACAAAAACTCTTCAAGGTTTACTGGACGAGCACAGGTCTCTCTCCTGATTCTGTCCATACATCAGCAGTGCTCTGAGCTGACCTTTGAGCAGCACTCTCCATTCACTGACAGATTTCATACTCCATTTCCACAACTTCCTGATCTCTGCACACACCCTGCATGTCTCCTTCAGCAATGAATCAACAAAAACAAGGTTTGCATCTCTTTTGCAACAGAACACACTGGACACTCATGATTTCAAAATACTAAGAGAAGCAGATGCTAATCGTTACTGAAAATGCATGTACAAAGTCAAAATTTAAGGTTTCAGCAGTCTTTAAAGGGTAAAAAGTATCAAACCAAAGATTTCCAATGAAGGACTATTTCATCTTGCAGGAGCTTCTGTAAAAGACTTCATGAGCAGCTGCAAAAAGACATTTCTTGAGCCACTCAGATTTCTTCCTCCTTTCTAACCCTCAAAATAATTTCAGTAACTATTCCCCAAATCTCTTACTGCTCTTTGTAAAGGGAACAATGTGGGGCTTTAACACATAAAACTGCACCCAAGAGTAGCTTTGCTGGGAGTATAAATTAAACTAAATTGGAAGGTGCTACATTCCCATCTGTTCCCCTCCATCAGAACCAATTCTTAATGGGCCCAGGGGAGCCAATTCAAAAAGCTGAAGTGGCAGAAATTAACAGCATAAATAGTTTCCTGATCCTGCTTGTGAAGAACAGGAGGCAGGAATGGATACCCACCTGGTCAGTAGGTGTGCCACAGGAACTACTCAGACCAGCCTGTGGTTGTGAGATCATGTTACCTGACCTGCAAGTCACCATCCCACCGAGGCAAAAACACTTTGTGTGCAGTCAAATGAGGAAGGTTTAAGTTTGTTCATTCATTTTCAGCTACAGGAACCTCGTTGATGCACAAATTGCCCTGTTTAGATTCCTAATAACTGCTCTTGTGCCTGGGCACACCCACACTGATCTCACGGAATGGTTTGAGTTAGAAGGGACCTTAAAGAACATCTCATTCCAACTCCTCACCGTGGGCAGGGACACCTTCCACTAGACCAGGTTGCTCCAAGCCACAACAACCTGGCCTTAAACGTGTCCAGGGATGGGTCAGCCACAGCTTCTCTGGGAAACATATTCCAGTTTCCTTACTGGAAAGAATGTCTTCCTAATATCCAATCTAAACTTACTCTCTTTCACTTTGAAGCCTCGCCCCTTGTTCTACCACTACAAGCCTCCTATTCAAGAGGATGCAGACAAAAAAAAAAGCACACTGGAAAGAAAAAAAAAAAAAAAAAAAAAAAAAAAGAGGAAGGAAACCACTTTATTTTTCACTGTGATGTTCAGAACAATGCACATTTAATGTTTCGAGCTGAAGTACTAACCTCAGACGAAGTACTAACCTCAGACTGCTTGATCGACAAAGGGAAGCCTGTAACCTTATTCTTGCCAGTTCAAAAAAGAACTTTACCAGGCGGTGCTGAAACCACAAGGTAATTCAAGGCCCTCCAGAGGCCTCCAGCCCTCACAGTGACCAGCCCCAACCCTACGGGCTCCCTCCAGCCCTCGCCCTTTGGAGTCTCTCCGGCGCTACAACGCCCAGAACCTTTCGCCTGCGGCCGCCCACCCTCCACGGCAAAACTTCCCCTTACATTTACAAACAGGTCCCTGGCAGCCAGGCGTGCCCCGAGCGGGGCGATCCTGACCCGCTCGGAACGCCCAGAGAGGGCTGGGAGCCGCGCCGGGAGCAGCGCAGGGACCCCCGGGCACAACCCGAGTCCCGCCCCGCTGCCCGCGGGCCGAGCGCGCCCGCCCGCCTGCCGCCGTGACCTTGCCCGGCCCCTGCCCTGCCCCGCACGGACGGGTCTCGGTGCTGCCCGCGGCCCCCGCGGCGGGGCCGGGAGGGCTCGTCCCGGTACTCACGGCGGAGGAAGCGGCCGAGCAGGCGGGCGGCGGCGGGGCTGCAGCGAGACATCGTCCCGTCCGCAATGACGGCGGCGGCGGCCTCGAGCTCGGCCCGCCCCGGCGGCGGAAGCGGCTCCGCGGGGCCTTCTGGGTGTTGTAGGCACGGGAGCCGTGAGCGTGGGGAGGGGCTCCGGGATCGCCGAACCCAAACCGCGACCCGGCTCCGCTAGGGATACGTCAGTCTGCCCTCAAACACCGGCAGGGACGGTGATTGCGAGGAGCTGTTGACTCCCTCGAAGGCAGGCAGAGCCTGCAGAGACCTCCAGAAATGAGAGGGCTGGGCATTCACCAACCGTGTGAGGCTCAACCAGGGAAAGTGCCGGATTCTGCACCTGGGATGGGGCAGCCCTGGGTGTACGGACAGACTGGGCAATGAGGGGCTGGAGAGCAGTGCCATGGAAAGGGACCTGGGTCCTGTCAGTGGCAAGCTGAACATGAGCCAGCAGTGCCCTGGCAGCTAGGAGGGACATCCCTGTCCTGGGGACATCAGGCCCAGCACGGCCAGCCGGGCAAGGGAGGGGATTGTCCTGCTCTGCTCTGGGCTGGGGCAGCCTCACCTCGAGTGCTGG
This sequence comes from Certhia americana, assembly GCA_018697195.1. Lineage (NCBI taxonomy): Eukaryota > Metazoa > Chordata > Aves > Passeriformes > Certhiidae > Certhia > Certhia americana. Next base: position 61,231,844 of record CM031860.1, on the reverse strand, counting down.
GGGCAGCTTTGGGCACCACAGTAAAAGAAAAACATTAAACTATGAGAGAGTGCCCAAAGGAGGGCAACAAAGATGGTGAAGGGGCTTGAGGGGAAGCCGTGTGAGGAGAGGCTGAGGGCACTTGGTCTGTTCAGCCTGGAGGAGACTGAGGGGAGACCTCAGTGCAGGTACAAATTCCTCAGGAGGGGAAGAGAAGGGACAGACACTGATCCCTTCTCTGTGGTGACAGTGACAGGTCACAAGGAACGGCCTGAATTTGTGTCAGGGGAGATTTGGGTTGGATATCAGGAAAAGGTTCTTCCCCCAGAGGGTGTTTGGGCACTGAAGAGGCTCCCCAGGGCAGTGGTCACAGCAGCAGCCTGGCAGAGCTCAAGGAGGGTTTGGACAATGCTCTGGGGCACAGGGGGTGACTCTGGGGGATGGTGCTGTGCAGGGCCAGGAGCTGGACTCAATGATCTTTGTGGGTCCCTCCCATAACAGCATATTCTGTGATATTGTGACTCCATCACCTCACAGAATCACAGGATGGATCAGGTTGGGAGGAACCACAGATGTGCTGAACCGCATCTGGTTCAACCCGTGCCATCAGCTGCCTCCAGAAACATGTCCAGTAAATATAACCAGTACAAATAATTGTATATTTATGGGCATAGGTGGAGTAGGGAGGGCTGTGGGAGTGGGAGACGAGACAAAGTATTGCTTCAGAACAAAGTAAAAAAAACAGTCATACTCTGATTTCTTCCTGATTAATAAATCGTGTCCCTAAAACTGAGGCCAGAAGGAGGCTGTAAGGAATGAAGCCTCCAAATGTTAAGTTTCTTATGAGGTACATATGATCCCCTTAGGAGCACACACACACTGACTTTATGAGGACCCCCCTCACTACTAAAAGATTTATATCTGGATCCATTTCCCAATCAATTTTTCCTTCAGGCTTTCACTAAGACTCTTGTGGAGATTATAGAATTTGAGTTAGATGCCTATGCATCATCATTCTGTATACAGAAACATTTTGCTTTTTTAGTGTTTTTAGTAAGATCATGTAAAATGAGGGTAGGGATTGGTTCGATGGTTTGTTTTTTTAAAAACCTCAGTAGCAGAAACTTTTCTTTGGTGCTTTGCATTCAAAACCTTACTGTGTAGAGAGTCTTTTGATTCTGTAATTAACATCAATGCAAGGCATCATCACTCTAACTGCTGAAGTTTCAGGGTATGGAAACGAGCTGTACAATATCTAATTGGCCAGACATACATGGAATTGAGGAAAAATAAACTTGTTTTAATGCAGTTGTTTAGTTCCTATCTGAGAACACTCTGTCCCACCAACATTAACTTTGCTGATTTATTCAACTGCCTAAAAAGAAACCATTCAGCCCAGGGAGAAACATTGCAGCAATTATCAACACTCAGGTAGCAGTGACAGGGGCTGCCTCACAAAGCTCAGGTCAGACCCAGTTCTAGTGGGGTGGCCAAAGGACTGCTCACTGTCCTAGGGCTGCAGCCCCTTGTGCCACACACATTGTGGTGAGCTTCCCACCAGGCAGAAATCCTTTGGGATAATCCTATTGCCCAGAAAAGCTGTGAATTCCCATCCTTGGAAGTGTTTAAGGCCAAACTTGATGGGGCTCTGAGTAGCCTGCTCTAGTGGGAATTGTTCCTGCCTGTGGCAGGGGGTTGGACCTGGATGGTTTTTAATGTCCCTTCCAACCCAAACCATTCTGTAACTCTGTGGCAGGAGTCACACACTTGATCCATACAATAAACTCAGACACAATAAAAATCTGAAGGTTGTGTTCAGCCTGGCATCTGTACAAACTGCACAGTTGGTACAGCCTCAAAATGGACTTTGTGTGGTCAGGTATTTAACAGCATCAAATATACCCTTGATTTCCCAGACAGAATCTGAAGCAGCTTTATCTCCTTTTGCTGTCCAGAGCCAAAAGACATCCCCTTGACAAATGCAAGTTCCAATAGGGAGGGTTTAGCAGGAAGGCCATCCTTGGAGGGAAAGCCTGTATTTAGGGAATTGCTAAACCAGGGTCAAGTTCTTGAGCTGATTTAGCCCTTACTCACCTCAGTGATGACTCTGGACCTACATTTCTGGCATCAGCTAATGTCTGATTGCTGTCTCCCAATCTTACCCTCAATAAAAAACAGCCCAGCAGCTTGAAATCCTCATGAGTCCTGTAAGCTGTAGTGGCATCAACACCTCCTATCACTGGAACTTAAAGATGTGCAAACAAATTGGTCATTCCCCACCATCTTCCTGGAATCAAGGCAGGAACACAACTGTGAAGCTAAACCCTGGCCTCATGTCTATCCAGCTTCCAGCAGCTAAGGGGAGCTGACCCTCTAAAACCAGACAGTTTGTGGGTTTCTGTACTCTCATTTATAGGTTGGAAGTAAAAATAATCCCAGCATTTCAGCCCTGGGAAAGTGACTGGGAGGAGCTGGACCACTTCTCTCCTTCCTTTTGAAAAGAGCACAGAGAAATTCAGAGATGAGGATTCCGTCTGGAGGGATTAGCCACACTTGTGCTTTTACCTGCTTTATTTTTAACCTGCAGCCTGTGGTTTTCCATAACACAGCTATGGCTGAGAGAATCTGCTAAGGAATTAGTTAGGAATGGACTTGCTGGGACTTCTGTAACTCCAGAGAGCAGAGATAAGGACCAGTGGGGAGTTATGGCAGGAAGGGTGTAGGTGGAGCAAGAAAAGGATCATCCAGCTTGCTCTTTTTCTCTGCAGTCCCCATTATGCTTTCAGCAAACAATCCTGAAAAATCCTGCAAACTTTTGTAGTTCTGCTATTAGTATAGTTATTTTGGGGGGGTGTTTCAGTATTATTAATGTCAAATAAAAATAAAGAAGCACACAAACACTACCCTTGTCCCTGAAGTTGTTCTGTGGCTTGGTATTTCTAAAGAGGCTGACATTTCTACGGTGCTTCACAAACAGGAGATCAGATTTCAGCTTGGCACCAACTGTGGTCACAACATCAGCATCGGAAATGCTTCAGTGGGAAGTCCCAAGGATGGACACCTCCAGCCTGCCAGCCCCAAAATGATCCTTTCAGATCCATCATGGCTTGGATTTCTCCTGGAAGGAAGATGCTGCCAAAGACCTTCACCTAAATAGTGTTTTTTCCTTTGCTCTGTGATTTGAAGCAAGTCTGGTTCTGTCACATATCGGGGGCTTATCAGAGCTTACTCATTTAATTCAGTAAAGTTTGCCAGAAATGCTTCAGCAGCTCCAGGTCTTAGAGAAGAACTTGACATTTGATGGGGTTTTGTAGCAGTTCACTGGGCTGCAGCCATACACCTCCCACTGCCTTTCTCCCTCCTGGAGACGGGGCAGCCAAGCACAGCAATCTGGTTTATCAAAAACACAGGTGTCAGACCTGGGGCTGCCCCACAGTGCTGGGAAAGGTCACGTCCTGCAGACCTGCTCTTCCAGATCATCAGGTTGCACTGCTGGGCACCAGGAGTGGAGCAGACCTGGAGATGGGAGGGGTTCACAAAGGGAAAACAGCAGATTGGGACAAATTCTGTTCTCAGAGACCCTGCACGGGGTTTTCCTGGTGTTGGAGCAGGATACAGGATCCTGCAAAGCCTCTGCCACCCAGGAAGAAGCAGGAGCAAAATGGGATGTAAGTTCCTTGAAATGCACATGCCAGAAAAGCCTCTGGCCATGGCTGTCAGGAATTGAGTTTGGCTGTTAATTCTTTCATTGAATCATGGAATGGTTTGAGTTAGAAGGGACCTTAAAGATCATTTCATTCAAACCCTAATTCTTTGCCCTGAAAAAGACTCCACTGAATAGTAGTGAATCCCTGTGTGATGATAAATAAACTCAAGTTTTCTTCCCTGGAGGCCACGTTGGTTTTTAAGGTTTCAGGATTGTGGGGTGCATCTCAGCAGGAGTTAAGCTGAAAGCTGATAAAACCCTGACATCTAAGGGCCAGAACTGCAGCAGTGGAAATAGGCACATTCCTTTGGACATCAGAATCCCTGAAATGCCATGGTTCATGTGTCTCTGCATAATTAGTCAGGGAGCAATGAATTTTTTTTTAACCCCTGTGGGGTTTAAGAAAACCATAATTCTGAAAATCAGCATCAGAAAATAAGAGTGGCAAGGACTGGGAGCACCCAAAAGCCACATCCAAGAGGTAGGTCTCAGCCTGGCTAAATGTAGCACAAGCTGTAACAGTTCAGGTCTGGTCTGGTGTCCCCAGAAGTCACAAACATGGAACAACTTGGAACAATGTGTTCACCTTCACCATGGAGAGCAGTAATGCCAGCAACTTCCCTTTTGTCTGTTCCCCCATCATTGTCATCATACGGGGATTGGTTGGGTCACTGTAGGACAACTGGGCTGGGCAGGGCAGGCTCTGTGGTCCTGGAGCAGGAACTGGTGGCTTTTCCTAGCCCCAGGTGACAAACTTCTCCCGCCAGCATTCTCCTGGGGCTATTCCTGTAGTTCCAGTGATGTTCCCCCACCTCTCCTGGAGGCACAAAAGCACAAAGAGAAGCTCAGTTGCAACTCTTATTTAATTCGGCATCACAGAGCCATAGAATGCTTTGGGTTGGAAGGAACATTTAAAGGTCCTCTAGGAAACTTCCATCATGAGCAGGGACACCTGCACTAGACCAAGTTTCTCAGAGCCCTGCCTAATCTGAATATATGTCAATGCCTTAAGAAGTGCTGAGCTGACAAATTACACATTTTTACTCCCTTTTGCTGAATGCCATCAGCTCATTTTCAGTGGTTAGACAGGTCACTTGCAGTCTGGAAATCCCAGAGCTGGCCACAGCAGCTTCACAAACACATCTGTTGGAATTTTTTGCACTAAGATTGCTTTTCTTTTCAGGCACTGTGGGACTGATGAAGAGTATAAGTTCTCTGGAGTCCACAATTTCTCTGGAGGCTTAACAGCCTCAGAATAAAATATGAATATAGATTTATTCCATGGCAGGATTTGTCTTGCACCTAAAGAATAAAAGAATTTTGCTCAAATTGCTTTGTTGTTACACTGAAGCCAGCTTTGTCCTTTTAAAAGTAACTGACAACATTAAAAGTACCCAAATTCTTTCTAAAGAGTTTTATTTTAGGTTTTTAATTTTGCAGAAGTCTTGCTGACACAGCAATGTCAGTGTGCAAAGTTCTGCAGGACCAAGTTAATGTTATACTGAAATCCTTTGTTTCGGGACTAGTTCTAGAACGTCTACAAAATGTATACAAATGTCTAAACTAAATCCACAGGGGCTGATCCTCATTTCACATCCTTGCAGTTAAAGTTGGAGTAGCAGCAGTGAAGGCACTGCAATGGCAGCACTCGAGACCTGGTGATCTCTGTGAGATCCCTCTGGCTATTTATCCTTTAAAGCACTAAGTACACCTATTTTTCATTTTTAGTATTATTTAGTATATATTTTTCATTGGGAGAAGCTGTGGCTGTCCCACCCCTGGAATTGTTCAAGGACAAGGCTCTGACCAGCCGGGTCTAGTGGAAGGTGTTGCTGCCCATGACAAAGGTTAGAACAAGGTGGTCTTTAAGGTTCTTTGCAACCCAAACCATTCCAGGATTCCCTGATTTTTCCGGGCATTGTAACAGTCTCAAACACCACTAGATGTCACAACTGCTTCACGGTTTGACTGCTCACTCCTTTACAGCCTTGGCTGAAGAAGAACTCGCAGGTTTAACTGAGGAGCAAAATACGATGACAACTAAGCAAAACCAAGGTTTTGTCCTCAGGAAGTGCGGAGTGCTTTAGGACACACCTTTCTTGAGAGGAAAAAAAAAAAAAAATCATGTGTTTCTCAAGTCCTCTGTTTTTGGACACAAAAAGGCTCAGCAGTCTGTTCAATATGAAGGAAATTAATGTGCAGGAGACCATCCTGACCCTTTGAAACTACAGCAAAAAACTGGTGGGAAGTAGTGTGATGTGGGATACAAACAACTGCGCTGGAGGCAGGAAAGCAAAGTGACCACAGGATATTATTTTTGCCTTAATTCTGATAATTGCCATGCTGGAAGTGACTTTCCTGCACTTTCCCTAGTTATAGCATATGGCATTTTTATTGTCACTGTGGTTGTTGATGCTTGATGGTCCTGGAACACACAAGCACCCACCCACCTCCTCCTACTGAAATAGTGAAGAAATAGCAATAACATCAACTGAATTTAATTGGGCCAAACTCGAGGTGTTTTCTGTTGCAGAAGCTAATTTTAGATGCCAAACAGCCACAGAGGCTGGCTGTATCTCTGCCCTGTTTTAGCAGCTCGTGGCAGAGAGGCAAATGATTGGAAGGTGAAGGAGCCAGCACAGTTGCTTCAGCCCATGTGAAGGTCAGGGAAGAATATTCTTCCTCTGTTCCCAAGGCAATTTGATTTCTGCCTCTGCTGGTGTCATCCATAGGAACCTGCTCATCCTCAGGACTTGGCACCGAAGTTGCCACAAAAGAAAAATTCACCATTTTCGGAGGGAGGTTCAAACTAATTATCTCTCACAGGCTTTTAGAGAGTTTTTCTCCCTCCCCTAAACACACTGTAGTCAGTGTTCCAGTCTGTGCCATCATTATGTGCATGAAAATAATAGCAAAGCTGAGGATAATTAATTCATTTATTCACTCTCTCATGACCAGTAATTGCTCCTGTGGATTCCTTTTTCACTCCAGTGACAACAATTATTGCAAACAAAATCAAAACTGAATTCCTGTGAAATTGCTGTTAAAGCACACCCTGAAGGTGAAAAAAAAAAAAAAATGAAAAAGAAAGAAGAAAAAGAAAAGAAAGTGATTGTCAGAACAACGGCACCTTACAAAAAACAGTGAACAGCTTGGTCAGGGTGTTCTCACTGTGCTGAATTGTAAAACAATTTCTTTGTAAGGGGAAGAGAGAAAGAGAAAGGAGAAAGAGCAGACATTGATCTCTGCTGTTCTTGGGGACAGGAACCGAGGGAATGGCCTGAAGTTGTGTCAGGGGAGGTTTGGGTTGGATATCAGGAAAAGGTTCTTCCCCCAGAGGGTGGCTGGGCACTGAACAGGCTCCCCAGGGCAGTGGTCACAGCACCAGCCTGGCAGAGCTCAAGGAGGGTTTGGACAATGCTCTGGGGCACAGGGGGTGACTCTGGGGGATGGTGCTGTGCAGGGCCAGGAGCTGGAACTCGGTGATCCTTGTGGGTCCCTTCCAACCCAGGGTATTCTGTGATTCTGTGAAGAACCTGGTTTAACTTCATCCCTAAAATGGACATGAAATGGGAAAGTCCAGGAACTTCAGCTAAATTAGTTCATATCCCAACTGTCCTTCTCTAAAAGCTGACTGCATTTAACAGGAAAACAGATTTAAAATCCCACAGAAAATAAATTATACTTTTACCTGGAGTGAACTTTGAATCGGAGGAATCAGAGGAAATCCACTGGAGGTGCTCCCATCTCTCTGGGAGATGTGCCATCACAGGGCATTGGAAGCACAGGCAGGAGCCTGCTTTTCCTGAGCAAGGGGCATTTTTCAGCTCAGTGGTGTTTCTGCTGGGTTACAACACTTCAGTGGATACCTCAGAGAAGTGTTAGCTGCCTGCTCTCACTCTCCACTGAAATACCCAGGCATATTTACCCTCAAACTGAAATATTTGCAGCGTTTAAATTCACTGGGATTATTGACATGTTTAGAATGAGACAAGCCCAGGTCCTGTAGGAGACCACAGTGAAGCACCACTCGTCATACACCTGTGTGTGACAAAATATGATTTTGATTGGATTTACTTGTGCAGGACAACAAATATTTGAAAGGTGAGGTTTTAAATGGCTGATTTTGGCTGTGTTTCCTCCATGCTGGGGTGGACTGCAGAGGAAGAGGTGGACCACAGAGCAGGGAGTGGACCATGGGTTAGGACCCACATCTCTCCACTGTAACAGGAACCCAGGGTGGCACAAAGGTGTCTGAACTGCCTCAGGCTTGGGCAGAGGGTTCCCAGCCTGTCTGCATTCACCTAATTTGCATGACTTGCCCATCACAGGATTATTTATTGCAGTGGCTTTAGTCAAATTCCTCTTTCTCACTTTAAAGCAATGCTTTGTCCATCTGACTTCAGATGCAGCCTAAAACCAACTGAGGTCTGTTCAAGCTGACAGGCTTTGCTAAATGAGCTTCTCTGTTGGACTCAGTGGTGCTTTCTTTTGAGATAATACCAAATCACAGCTCACTCAAGCCTGATGCCAGCTCCCTTCATGACTGGAGGGAAGAGAAACTTGGCCTATAATATGCCCATGAAGAAAAGAGGGAAGAAAAGAGAGAAGAGAAATATTTCCACCACCCCCCGTCCTCAATATGTAGCCCAGCTTTTTCTAAATCAATCTAACAAATCCTGGATGAAAACATTAATCATAGCTATAGATATAGCCCCTCCTCTGTGCCATGTCAGCCTGGGAAGCACCCTGTGAGACCCAGGGAGGATTCCTCCCTTTGGTGAACTTCCCAAGCTGTACCTGTTGGACCAGCCCATCCTCAGGGCTTGCAGCTGCATCAGAGACAGTCCTGAGATCATCATCAGGACACCAAAGGTTCCTTGCGTGTCCCTGAGTGTTTGGACTGACCTCCCCAAGCATTGCATATGTTGGTCTGGAGAGGCCTTTCCTGTTTCCAGGAAAACAGGATGGTTTCAAACCATCTGTTGGTCAGCAGGGGTGACAACTACTATTGCCAGGTGAAAACTGAGAGCCCTCATCTCTTTTGTCTTCTTGGAACTGAATTGCCAAACAAACAGTCCCATGGCTGGTCTGATTTGGTCACAACCCCAAAATTCTTTTCAGCAACCTGGCTGCTGGCACCTGAGTGTGTTAAATCAGACCTTTGTGGGAGATGAAGGCAATGACAGGGCTGATACTGCATGTAGGGGATGACTGGCTGCCTGGCAAGCAGTCCCATCCCCAGCACAGCCACTGTCACCATCCCACTGATGAGGGGGTAAACAACACAAATTTGAGTGTGTTGGCTTGGTCTCACTCTCCAAAAATCACCTGTTGTGTCTCTGCAGTGACCTGGCTGGTTCCCAGAAAGCATTCCCCACTCCCACACAGGTTCCATGGAATTTTTCAGCACATAAATCTCCATATCCTCCCCCTGATCACACCTCTGTGTAGAACAAGCCAAATGAATGTGTTCCATCAGGGATCTTTCTGTGAAACACCTTGATTTTTAAAACTGCATTTCACTCAGTCTTTCAAAACTTCTTTCCTCTCCATCTGTGAATCCATCTGCAGCTGACAGTGATTTCTGGTTCATCAGCTCCACCCACTTCACTGGAGCTGTTCCTGCGTGGTGTGGAAGTGAGGAGCCCTCACTGTGGGTTGTCACCCTCTGATCAGTGGAAGCCTTTTACTAGATCACATTTTCCTAGCAAGTAAGCAACAGCTTGGGCCAACGTGAGGTACTCTATATGCTTGAGTAGATCTGAAAAATTTCTCTGCATCCTCCATTGAAGATTCTGAATTCAGGAAAACCTTTTGCCATCCTTTTCCCTTCTACACATCCCTGCTAGAACTGCATTTTTTGCAGCAACACTTTCCTGAAGTGTTATTACAGTTCTCTGGTGTTGCGAGACTTGTAGGCAGGAGAGAATTTGGGTTGCCTTTGTCTGGGGTGGGCACTCCCAGGAGGTGAGGGGTCCTGCCTAAAATAGATGGGGTGAATCCATTTGGCTCTTTCCCTAGGGCTCCAGGTTTGACCAAGCTCATGTAGCTTTTTTTGAGTGGGATAAATATGAGACAAATCCCATTACTGATGTGGGAAAACTAGGATTAAGTTGTTCCTGGTCCTGCTCTATCCATCTGTTTGATCATCAAAATAGGTGCAGTGGTGGATCAATAGACAAATAAACGAATTATAGCAGACAGTATTTGCCCGTGCTTGGCCAGCCATCTGGCTAAATAGCAATATTGATCCTGTAAATAATGATATCCCTGAAATACCTCACTTACTCCTCAAGGAATAAATACAGGCCCTAGGGCGTGAATTACTCCACTGAATTTTTCTTGGGGAAGGAAACACAGAGTAACAACAACACGTGGATTCTCTCTCTCACACTGGTTTTATCTTATCTATTTCACTTAAATTAGTCAAATGAAGACTAGAAAGGCATCAGGCTATTTTTCTGTCTCATTTACCAAATATTCAGTTTGGAACTCTGAGCATTATTTAATCGAGAAATGTTTGAGTTTTCTAAGCATTCGTTGACCAAATAAAGCTTATTCTCCCCTTTATAACCAAAATGTTCCCAAACTGGATGACTGAAATAAGCTCCAAGAGGCTCGCATTAGGCACGTAGTGACTGCACTGCTTTTAGACTATAAGAGCTGAGTTAAAACACAGAACACCTGTAGAAATGATCCCCTGTGTGAGATGCCCCCATCAAGCCTTGGAGGGAAATCAAGGCCCAAGGCCAAGTCAGTCCTGATTCAGAAGGATCCAGAAGTCCAGAGCGAGGGTCTGTGAGGGAGGGGTGGGATTGGAGCAGGCAGGGGCTCAGAGGGGAGAGCAGGAGCTGTCCCATGCTGGGCACTGCCAGTTCCAGGTGGCCCCGGGGGTCCCTTTGTGACAGAGGCACATTCCAGGGCTCTTTGTGACACAGGGGCTGTGCTGTGCCCAGAGGCCACTGTGACTTCTGAGGGGTTTTTGGAGCACAGAGCCCTGGGGTGTTACTGCCCAAGGGCACCTTTCTCAGGAGGCAGCAGCTGCCTGAGAATCTCTGCAGGAAAGCATGACAGAGACACCCAAGGGGGAGCAGGTGAATCCCAAATCCTTGCCCAACCAGGGGCTGCCGAGCCTGAAGAGGCAAAGGATAAGTGATGGGGCAAGAAAGAGAGGCTGGTGATGGGACAAGGTTGGGCCTGAGCTATGCCAAGACAGCCCCCTCCACCTCATTTCTCCTCTGTCCCACAGATGGACTTCGAGCAGCCACAGGTGGACCACGGGCAGACACAGAGGGAGACACACAGCCCAAATGCTCCTCCTGAGGCACAAGAGGCAGCAAAGGCAGCAGCCCTGGGTGAGCAGGTGTCCTCAGCAGGGACACAGAGCCATGTCCCACCCCTGCAGAGCTCCTGCTCTCTCCCAGGCCCCTCATCTGCCCCAGAGGCAGCCCAGACCCTCAGTGGGCAGCGGTCACTGCTGGAAGTACCAGAGCCCAGTGAGGGGTCCCGGTCCAGCGAGGAGGAAAAGGGGGAAATCTGCCATCCCCTTGAGCCATGCCAGGGGGAAAACCACATGGAACAAGAGCTTTCCCAAGTGGAAGTCAACAACCTGTCCCAAGGGGAAAACAACAGCAACAAAACCTTACTGCATGAAAACTGGAGACACATCACAATCCGGACAATCTGGGTCAACCCCAAGTACCCAGAGCTCTTCCAGGACGAGGAACAGGCAGCATCTCCTTCTGCCTCAGACGAGCTGGTACCAGCAGAAGGGGCACAGAGCCCTGCCCTGGACAGCCCCTGTCCCTGTTCCTCACGGACCCAGCTGGCAGCCCAGACCCTCAATGACCTGCAGGGTGTCCACAGGCTGCCCTCCAGCCCCAGGCGGGCTCTGCAGGCTCTGTGCACCCTGCTCTGGTGCTCTGGCATGGAGGTGCAGCTGGAAGATTAGTGCCCGCTGCCAGATTCTAATTCAAATCAGTTCACTTGGGATAGTTCAGTTGTCAATAAATATTTTTATATTTGCAAAGAGCTCTGGAGAATCATCAGTGTCCCTCGTTGCTGCACAGATACTCAAAGCAGCCACCACCTTCCCTGCAGGAGGACATGCCAATAAAAGATGCTGATTTGCCAGCAGTGCTCAGTGAGCCAACTCGGGACCCAGATGGGTTCCAGCAGCACCAGAGACTTGAAAATCAGTGGTTTCATGGTCGTTGGCCATGAAACCCACCTGGTGCTGTCACCACCTCACCCATGAGAGCCTCTCTGGGAACAAATAGCAAAGCACAGAGGGCACCACTCCACATTAGCTCCCTGAGGCCCTCTGCCAAGAAGTTGTCATCCAGGTGTCTTGGGGATCTCCTGGACCTTTTCCCAGTTAACATCTGGCCAGTGGAATTGCCCCACAAGAGCAAGGCTGGTTGGGCTGGTGGTGGTCCTGCAAGTCCTTAAAGAATAACTGTGATATGCCATGTCCTGGCGGGGTCCCACAATGCCAATGATCAGTATCCTCTGACTGGTGTCAAGAATTCTGGGCACTTGAGGTGAAAAAGGAGCTTGGATGAAATATTCCCTGCTGACCTGGCATGTGGGAGATGCAATCAACTTTACTTTCAGTTCACTGTCTCTAGAACATCCGTGATTTTTAAGGCTCAGGTATTACATTTACTCCAGGAACAAAAATGCCAGCAAAGTAATCAGATGGGTTTTCCTCTTCACAATTTGACACAGCTAAACTCAGCTGTGAGAGGGAACATGGAACTGTGCCTGCTGACCTGGGAGCTTAAAAACATGTCCATCTGATTTTCAGGAAAAAAAAAATCCTACCTTTTTTATCTTTTATACATGACCCCAAACTGATTTAGTTGAAAAACAGAAAAGGCAAGAAACTGCCCAGGCAGGATGGATTAATGATACTGAACCTCTGAGTATTGATTTGATGTGATTGTGACTGTCACATGTGGCAAAACCTCCAGCTGTACAGTCCAGCGAGCAGAGAAGATTTTTCTAATGATTCTACAGCTGAGGATGTTCAATCTGCTAAAAGTTTCTTGCTGACTTGCTTTAAAAGTGATGAAAAAAGCTCTTGTCCAGCCTCACTGGTGCTGAGGCAATGGTGTTGGTGAGGGAGAGCGTCCCAGGAACTGGAAATGAAGCCCACTGGGCATTTGTGGGCATCAGAGATATGAATCACAGCAAAGCAACTCCTTGAGCAGCTTCCAAGGATCAGAGGAGGGAGCAATAATGGCCTTGGGCTGCTGGGGAGCCTCTGGAAAGAGGCTGGAAAAGGCTGTTGATAGCCAGAACTACCACGGCAGCAAATCCCCAGGAAAAAACGCAGAGCCTGAGCAAAAACACTCAGTGCAGCCCCCAAAGCCCCAGCCAGGGTCAGCATGTGCTGCTTGAGCTCTCAAATAAGGATGAGAGAAACGTTTCATAAATGAAAAGCCACAGCCCACAGCTGACATGCAGAAAAACCTGCAAGTACCCTGTCCAAAAAGTGGTGGTGTGTGGCAAAGGGGCTGAGTTTTCCCAAGGTGTTCATTTGCAGTGGATCATACCCTGAAAACCTTCTCAGTAGAAAGTGTGATTATCTGCTCCCTCTTCAATGAGAAAAGAGTTTAGTACATTCCTTATAAGCTGTTGGATTTGGCTCTTCATTGATCTGGTCCAGCCCTCACTAAATTGCATATAAAAGTAAAGGAAAGAATTATAATCTCCTCTTCAAAAAATAATACTCATTTAAGGGTTAGAGGAAGGCAGGACTGTCTTTTTTTTCCCCAGCAATAAATTAAGATAGTAAGAAAAGCATTCCAGTGTACCATCTAGATTTACAGCTAGGGGTTTTTCAATTTCATTTGTCATTGCCAAATACATTACATTGGGATTAAACTGTACAGGTTATTAAATACTGATTACAAAAAGACAGCATGCTGTGGCAGGCAAATAAAACTTTCAAGTTACTGAAATTAAGGCTTTGAAAATGTTTTAAGGTAATTAATGTTTAATTAGGGATTCTGATCTATAAGGCATTCTAGTAATAGCTTCAGTAGGAGATTACATAAAACCTGTGAGACATTTATAAGTAGAAAGGATACTTGAGGTAGTGTTTTCTTTATTTAATCCTGCACTGGAAGACCACCACGAGGGAATTTAGAGTTTGGTACGCAATAAAAAAGACCATTCCAGTTAGCAGGCACTTCAGCTTCTGTGGGTTTTTGGTTTTTTTTTTTTCATTATCAAATCCATGTGCACAAATTAACATTTACAGTATGAGACAAACTTTGAATTTAGTGTGATTAAGAATATTTCTAACTCAACATCCCCAAGTGAACTTGGATGTTGAAGTGCGGGAGGTTTACAGATCTGAGGTATTTGGCTTAATAATCACTTTTTTTCTTCTGCTGAATTTCATCTTTCCGTTACTGACTTCTAGAAACAACATAAATCATCAAAAGCATTTTGCTTTCCAACATGATTGATGGCTTTATCTTTCGCTCAGTCTTGTACAGTCTTCTATTTTCACTAAAAAAATAGTTTATGTAATTTCCTGTAGTCAAACCAAGTGACTGATCCTTTACTGTTTTGCTCACTACATTTAACGTTGATGGTCTGACATGATTTTCACAAGGCTAGAAGTGTTCATTAAGGTGTAAGAGGTGTTTGGTAGGTGTAAAAATACAAACAGAAAAGTCTCATGCTATGGAAAGAAAACCCTCCTGGTCCCAGCTACCAAGGTTATGGAGTTACAGGGATGATAAAACTCCTGTTAAAGTTACTGGAAGGGGGAATGAATAAACTTCACAAGTTTTCAGTACAAAAATCTGGCAGTTTTAGGTATTTAAGTTCACCTTCAATCTGAACTCACCTTTCTGCTGATGCACGGAGTGAAATAACGCTGCAGACACATTTTTGAGGATTCAAATGCCTGAGAAATTTGAAAAACCACCTTTGAAAATGAGGACATATTTCCTTTTCCTCTTCCTTTCCTGGTGAAGCTGGATCACAGACAATGTCATTATACGATTTTTTGTTAAATCCACACAGTTAAAAAATGGATCTGGCTTTATGCTTGAAAGATATTAATACATATTACAGCTTACTAATATTCCTCATAGCTAATTTTTATCACTGGTTATGCTATGCTGATTTTCTCCTCATCCCTTTAGCTGTAATTGTTTGGTTTAATACCCAGAGTACACGTCCTCTATGCTGCCTGCTTAATTATTTTCACCTCTTTTTATGCCACATTACTCAGATCAGTAATTATGTCAGATCATAAATCCCATCCTACACTGACTGTAATAACTTGACAGATAGTAATACTTTCTACACAACATGGAACAAGGTGAGTTGGTTTAACAAAACACATAATTTCTTTCTAGTTAGTTTAATTAATTTATCTTAATTATTTAACCTATTAACCACAGGTTAATTAAATTGAATCTGATGCACTCTCTTACTATATTTATATTGTTTTGCTTTTTTTTTTTTCCCCTGAATGGGACTAGTGTTTCATTACCTCTGTTGCTCATTAATTTTAGTGCCTCTGTTGCTCTTTCTTGAAACATTTGTTTCCTCCAGGGCCAAGTTAATTCATAATTCAGTGCTAATGGTAAATCTCCGTGCATTACCCCCCACACACAAACCAAAAGGCAATGGGGGGAGGCTGGATCACATCAGATAACAGAACTCACTAAAGGAATGCACCCTAAATAGTCACAACCAGACTGCCTTGGGTGTAACAGGACACCCTTTCCACCTGCTTTTGATAGCACTTTTTTCCCAATGCCATCCTCCAAAAATATATCCCTGCTTTTCTACCCAGGGTGCAAGGGAGCAGGTTGGGATAGAAGTGGCAGCCCATTTCTAAAGACTTCTGAAGGCTCTTTTGAAGAGCACCTTGAAAAATCAAACTCCAGAGCCAACGCCTCAGTGGAACCAAGGTGGTAAAATCAAATTCAACAAACTCAGGCTCAGGAGCTCTCAGGAGCAGCTGCACTGCTTCTACCCTAGGAAGTGACAGGGAGCTGCAGTGCCTGCCCTCAGCTGCAGATCTACCACAGCATGCTCATCTATCAACTGCTACATCTCCAAAAAGATGTAATAATGGTGATAGCCTAGAAAAGCAAGGACCAGGGACTAGAAATACCTCTTCTGCTTGTATACTTCACTTTCTTCAAACATGCTTGTGGCAAGGCAGCTTAGCATCAGTGTAAGTGGGCTGTGTGCAGAGCCAGGAGGGGATGGACTCCTGGCACCACACCTGAATGTTCTGGCAGATGAAGATGAGGGTGGTCATGACAGATGAGGGAGCCTGGCAGCTTCCAAGGGAAAGGACATGACCATTCCCAAGAGCCCCAAGGATTCAGATGCTACATTTTCTCCAAGGATTTTAATTCCACACAGACATTTTAATTCCAGCTATGTGGTACAGTGCACACCGTGCCCATAACCCACAGCCCAAGACCCACTCAAAGTCCCACCCCAGCAGGGGAATCTGCTGCAAAAGCCTCCAAAGGATCTACCCCAGCACCCAGAGCAGCTCAGGAACCAGCCCTGCCCATCTTCAGGCTAAGGAGCCCCTGCTAAGCACAAAGCTGAATGAGATCACAGCTGGTCCAGGGCCAGAAAGTAATGGTGCAGTAATGGGTTTATTGGCTTTTTGAGAAGGAGCTGTTTGATTTCAGACAGAGGAGGGTCAACAGCAGCATTCGCTCCTGCTAATCTCATTTCCAGCAGCACGCTGAGTGAGAAGGCACTTGGGCACAAAGCTGTGCTCGATTGCTCTTTGTTTATCCAGGATTACATTAGGAGCCCAAGAGCATCTGAAAACAGACCCTAGCCAAAGCTAGGGCTTTGTAAATGGCTTCTGCAGCACCAGGATTGTGGGGAAAGAAATCCCAGTGTTTCCAGCAAGCTGCTTGCAGTTTGCTCAGTACAAGAGCTGGATTTAGATGCACAGGTTTTAGATGTGCAAATTGAAGACAGCGTCTGTTGAGGAAAGTACTGCAGGTAACAAGTGTTGACCAGATAATTTGGTTAATTTTAAATAATTCATTTACCTTAAGCAAAAAGAAATCAAATGCAGAAGGGTAGATTTGGCCAGGGTGAGGGATTCTTACAAGGGGAAGTTAGCAGAAGTTGGTCTGAACATGATCTGCCCCATCATCCACAAAATAAGTTACTTTGAAAACAAAATTACCGCCAAGTCTGGTATAACAGCTCTTTATTTCAGTGTCTAAAACACAAAGAGAGGGCTTGCATTTCGACATCAGAACCATGCAAAGCACCTATACATCAAAAATGAGATACTGAATGAGTGTCTCTCTCCTGCTACACGTGGAAGATTTAGGCAGGAAGATTCCGTTTTCCTGTGCGTTCTGTTCTATCCTTCCACAAATCAATCAGCTTTGAGGGGTGATAATTAACCTTCATTCCAAACCAAATCATTTGCCACTGAATACTATTCCATACTGCCCATAGCTGCTAAAATGTGCTCCTGTAAACTTCATCAAGCACCCAGTTCTGCTCTTGGTCTACAAGGACAAAGTCCCAAACATCTCCAGCTACAGGACAGACTTTTAATTAGAGGTACTGAATTAAATGAGAGCAGAGTTTGGCTCAAAGGATGAATGTCTCCTCCATACAGAAGCCCAGAAAAGGCCCTTATTAATGTCCCAGAGAGGGGGATGTAGAGACCACCCTAGGCTCAGAGAATTGTCATGGTGCACAAAGGACAACCAGACATCCTGAACTATTAAAAAACAGTGGTATAGAAAAATAAAAGGCATAAAATACTGAACCAAAAAGGTTCCAAATAAGGCATCGCAGGTCCCAACTGGATGTGCTCCTGTTACATACGTCACTCTCCCAGCCAGGGTAGTTAGGAATGATGCATTAGGATTATGTTTCTGACCTTCATCATTAAGCACTATGAGCAACCAGAAGGATTCAAGTTCTCTTTGAAAAAAAGAAAAAAAAAAACCAAACCTCCAAACACAAAACCAGGGAGTAATGTTTTTGGTAAGCATTTCTTAGAAAAGAAAATAAAAATGTTAAAGCAATTCATTGAAATGACTCATTAAAAAAAGACAACATTCCTGTAAAGTAAAAATATATATATATATAAATAGAATCTTTTTTTTTTTGTTTGTTTGTTCATTTGTTTGTTTTTTAAAAAAAGACATTCAGTATCACTGTAGTCAGTGGATTCTGATGGGCTTTCCCGCGGGTCTCCTGCGACAGCCGCTGCTCCTTAAGGCAAAAACGTCGGGTTGGCACCGTCACAACAGCTGAGTCCCCATGGCAGGGCCCTGTCAGCAGGGCTGCTTCTCCCGCACGCTGACGGAGCCATCCTCCATCCCAAAATACACCACCTCGGCCATGTCGATGAACAGCCCCGTCTCCACCACGCCTGCGGGACGAGAGGTCGCTGGTTACTGCCAGAGCCACCCCCGCGCTCGTGTCCTGTCCCCTGCCTCTGGTTTTGCCCGTTAAAAAGCACCAGCACCTCCGTCAGAGGTTTGGAGAAGTGTCCAACCTGAATCAGCCACACAGGGAGCTTCTGGGAAGTCTTTGCCATGCAGCCACTCCCAGCAAAAACTCTCCAGAGACTGAGAAACAATTCCCAAAGCTCTCCCAACATTCACGCTGCCTCAGCCACCACCACTGCACCAACACAATCATGAGAAAAGCATTTTCTGCCATCTGATGACCCATGGGAGCAAGAGGGAGCTTCACACACCCACAGGACTGGGGATCCCACCCTTTGCCTTTAAACTCATCTGAAAGACTTTCCTGTAAGAGATCACCTGGCTAACACTTGTTCAAATGTTAAGACTCAGCAGCTCCGGTGCTACCTCTGCAATTTGTAGCCCATTTGCAAATGTGCTTTTGATTGCATGTAATTATGGGGTGCTCCTAACTTCCCAGTGATCACTGAGACACAGCCAGAGGCCAGGAAGGTGGACAGAAATGAAGTACAGGGTGGCCAAAACCCTTCTACCAGCACTGCATTTAGGCTTTAGCAGCCACACATTTAGGCTCATCCACTGCTGGGTAGGGAAGAAGCTCTTCTTCCCTTAGCAGGTCCTTTTCTGAGCAGAAAACAGTGCTGGGACCATCCCCACCAGATGGAACAGGTCTCATTATTTACTATTCCTTTCTCAACCAAAAAGAAATGCAGGGAAGAAGTTTCTGCTGTGCAGAGCAACCAGGCACCGTCTGCCTCTTGCACAGACACAGCTCTAATGATACAGAGATTTGTACAGCCATGGGCTGCAACAGGATTAGGATATGGAGCACTGCACCAGGGGCAGCCCAGACCAGCAGTGGTCACCAGAGAGCCCTTCAAACCCCAATGATTCTGTGACTCTGTGACAAGCACTACTGAGGGAAGCAAAACCACTGACCAGAAACAACTAGAAGTTACTGGCCACTCTCCACCCAGCCTATACTCACAGCCTCTGCCTGGTCTGGTGTTTCAGTTGTGCAGCCAGGACAATACCTGGCTGGTTTGTGGGGAAGCTGGTAATTGTGCAACAAGATCCCAATCTGTTCCTGGCAACACATGAGCAGTCAGTGACAGCAGCTGTGTGAAGGCAGGACTTCAGGGACAGGCTTTGCCAAGATCATCAGAAAGACATCCAGATGCTGCTTCCCTGAAGTTCAGAGAATGCCAGTGCCCCTGGGCAGACCTGAATGGTCCAGAGGCAGCTCTCACCTGGGCAGCAGCTCTCATGCAAGGCAGGAGTTCTTGCAAAGAGGCTGTTTTGTTTGCAAACTGAGCACTCAGGCACTGCTGCTCGAGCCCAGCAAGAGCTTGGGTACACTTTATCCTCTCAGCCAGGCCAGCAGGGAGGGCTTCCCAATGGGAAAGGGATGCAGAGCTGTAAGCAGCTCCTGGAAAATACCACAGCACAGTGGTATTTTCCCTTCCTCCACGTGCACAGGTGTTTCCACTAAGTCCTTCTCTAAATGGGCACAAGGAGAGTAAGGAGAAGGACAGGACTGTTGTGCCTAATGGGAAACAGTGTCAACATCAACCAGCATCACTCCAGATTTTCACTGAGGTATGGCAAAAGCCACATGTGCACAATTGTACCAACTGCTGTCCTGGGTAGAAACAAAATGCAGGGACATGCAGGAGGGCAGCAAATACACACACACACACACACACACACACACACACACACACACACACACA
>CM031860.1:61198095-61211939 GCA_018697195.1 Certhia americana | reverse complement strand
CACACACACACACACACACACACACACACACACACACACACACACACCACACACAGCTCCTTATATCCAGGAGAGAGCTACCACAGCCCAGGTTACTTATCACACACCAAGCCTCAGCCAGCTTTTGTGGTTTTTAAAAAATCACAGACATCACCTGGTATCATTTTTATAGCAGCGTTCACTTCACGCCACTCGTGAACCTTGTCAAACTTCCAGTCCAGGATGAAGTTCCCGTTGTCTGTCACCACGGGGCCCTGGAAGCAAAGCCAGTTGTCATGGCATGAGCCCTGTGTCTCCTGATCCCAGGCAGGGATTGTCACAGCCCTCACTGGGACCAGCTGTCCCCACTGCAGTGGTTTAGAGTCATCATTCAAGTAAATTGGGGCCATCCCCACAATAAACCTGACAGTGAAACCATCACCCCCAACTCAAGACCCTCTCTGCAGTTCAGACTGCCCTGCTGCCCCACAACACCCCCAGAGCAGCAGGTCAGACCCAGGCTGGCAATCCCTCCGCTCCCTGCTCCAGGATGTTTTTTTAGGAGTCATAGCCAGAGAGGCTTTCAAGGAGCAGCCTGAACACCTAAATACACATTTCAGTAACCAAAGTATAATAAAGAGGAATTACATAAGGTATCACTTGTGAGAGTGAAAGCCCAGATTTCACTAGATGAAGGGCCAGACGTCTGATCCTCCCTTTGCCCACATTCAGGTGGCTCCTCAGGAGGAGCAGGACTGACAGGGACACTCACTGCTTTGTTAACAGCCATCCGCAGCTCCACGACACCACCGAATTTTTTGGTCAGGGCTCTGGTGACAGGGACATAAGCCATGGGGATGACCTCGATCGGAACTCCCTTCTTCCACTGCTCCCCAAGGCTGTCAGATTTTTTCCTGAGGACACAGTTTGAGGTGGGATTAGTGCTGGACATTACACTGCTGACACCATTAACATCACCCCAGGCCCTTTGCAAACCCCTCAGGCACAAGGCTCAGGAGGACACAGGGTCAGTCCATGTATGCCCTGGTGCAAGAGCCAGTTTCATGCATGATGCTCCACCCACTCACAAGCCTTGTTTTGACATTTTTTGGACAAGCAAAATAGGAGTTGTTTTTTCCACAGCCCCATGGCTGGAAAATTTATCCCATGCTGACAATCACTGAGCTCAGAAAGCAGAACTGCCACTTCCCCACAAGCTCTGCTGACTCCCAGGCAGGCCTGCTGAGTTGGAAATTAAGAAAAAAAGATAAATTGAATTGCTGAAATACTGGGAGCCAGGCTCATTTCTACCCATTCCTGCTCTGCTGTAACCACTGGTATGACAATAATGGCCTAACACAGCACCATCTGAAACCTCCCATGGAGGAGAAAGGTACTATGAAAGGTAATATCTTCACCTGTAATCAGCAATAACAATGAAGCACTTCGAAAATCCTGCAACTATCTTCTCCTGTGTCAAGCAGCCACTGCAAGGGGGAAAAAATAAAAAACAAAACCAGAAAACATCAGACTGCTCCTCACTGTGCCTATTGGCCTTGAAGTCCAGTCCCCTCCACTATGTTCTTGCTGGTTTTGGTGCTGGCATTGCCCGACACCTTATCCTCCTTATCCCCACCCCTCACTGTGTGCCCTTTGTCCCTGGCAGCCTTGGTCAGGAGCCATCTCCCACTGTGGGTGCACACAGAGCCCTGCACAGGGTCCTCTCCAGCCCACCCCAGAGACACCCACAGCCACACAGGGATGCTCAGAGCTCCCCCCACCAGCACTGGGACAGACAGCCAGACGGACAGCAAGGCTCACCCGCCACCTTTGATAAGGTTGAGGTCAGAGTCCACCTCATCTGCTCCATCAATGGCAACATCGAGCTGTGGGAAGAGGAGAAAATTGCTGTGGAAATCCCTCCTGTGCAGCATCCAGGCCCTGCTCCTGGTGCAGCTCCAGGGCTGGAGAGTCCAAGCAAGAGTCACAAATGTCACCAGAGCTGGGAACACCTTGGTGCCAGCCTGACCAGAGACAAATGTCTGATGGTCCAGCCCAAGGGTACCCTGAGACCACCCAAGCCCCTCTAACAACCACAGGCATGTGAGAGGAAGAGAAACCCAAACCAACTGCTGGACTGCAAGACACATCTCTTTAGACTCTGGTGGTGTTTAAGGACCAGCGTGCAAGATCTTCCCAGGAAAAATCTTTTGACAGTTTAGCAATATCCCTGTTTCAAGCCACATCTTGGAAGAGATGCCAAGCACCTAGAGGCAACACAGCAGCTTTTTTGCCATCTAAAAGGACAAGAACTAAGACAGAACTTGGGGGAAAAATAAACTAAACCTGTTACAATCATGGAATTATTAAGGTTAGAAAATACCTCTAAAATCATTGAATCCAACCATTCAACAAACCCTGCCACGTCCCCCCCACTAAACCATGTCCCTAAGCATCAAATCTACACTGTTTTTGAACATTTCCAGGGATGCTGATTCCACCACTGCCCTGGGCAGCCTGTTCCAGTGCTTAACCAACCTTTCAGTGAAGAAATTTTTCCTAATGTACAATCTGAACCTCCTGTGGCACGACTTGAGGCCGTTTCCTGTTGTCCCAACTCAAGTTCTCACTCATGTTCTGCAGCGTGGCTGCCCAAACTCAACCTCAGGGGAGGACTAAGGAGCCTGGATGCTTTCTGAAGGACCAGGTGAGAGGAAGGCCAAGTGAGGTCTCACTTCTGTGGTCCCACTTACCTCTGGATTTCGATCCAAGTCACTCAGTGTTAAGCCATTCTGCAGGATCAGCTGACGAGCCTGTGCACCAAGAAGACAACAAACAACATTTACCAGTGGCAGGAAAGGAAAACAGACTCTTGGGTGTCATTCTTAGGCTGCAGCAAGGATGGAGCCTCCCTTGGAGAGCTCCACTGCTCCACTCTGAGCTTGTGGAGAGGCTGCAGCAGGAACATTCAGCAAGGAGAAAATTATGTTTCCAGACTGGAGCACCTTAATCAAAAGAAAATCCTGCTGTTGATTTAACTAAAATGCTCAGGTGGTGCAACAGGACTCCTGGGTTTGGGTCTCTCCATACTAAATAGCAGGAGGCCTTATTAGCTTGGTGGGAATCACTTGTATCTAAGCACCAAAGAAGATATGGAATTTTTAAATCCTATGTTGTTTCAGCTTGGACATCATTCTCCCTCACACCCATCCAGCCCTTCTTATCTCCTTCAGCTGAAAAATGGGACCACAAAAATTAAATATTTACACCACGACAACATGTAACTAACAGAGAAAATATTTTTCATACTGGAAATAAGCTAAAAAGCAAACAAGAAATGCACAAGTTGTGGGAAAGGTGTGGGAACTGCTGAAACAGCTGCTTGGTGGCTCTGATCTGTATTTCCTGCAGTGGCCAGGTGTTTCCCTCTAGTGGCAACACAACACAGGGCACCCAGAGCTGCCCTTGGCTCAGTCCTGCTCAGCTGAAACAGGGAACCACAGAATTGTTTAGCCAGGTTTACTAACATCAAGTCCAGCCCTTAACCCAACACTGCCCAGGCCACTGCTAAACCATGTCCCCAAGTTCCACATGTACAAGGCTTTTACATCCCTCCAGGGGTGGTGACACCACCACTGCCCTGGGCAGCCTGTTCAGTGCTTGACCACTTTCTCAGTGAAGAAATCTTCCCTAATATCCAATCTAAACCTCTCCTGGCACAACTTGGGGCCATTTCCTCTTGTCCTGTTATTTGTCACTTGGGAGAAGAGACCAACCCCGACATGGCTGCCCACTCCTGTCAGGGAGTTGTGGAGAGTGAGAAAGTCCCCCCTGAGATTCCCTTCCTCCAGGCTGAGCCCCCCAGATGTTCCTCATCATATTCATGCTCCAGACCCTTCCCCAGCTCCACTCCCTTCTCTGGATATGTTCCAGCAGTGCCTTTCTTGTCATGAGGCCCAAAACTGAACAGAGATTCAAGGTGTGGCCTCACCAGTGCCCAGTACAGAGGGACAATCCCTGCCCTGTGGCCACACCACTGCTGATACAAGCCAGGTGCCCCTGGCCTCCTTGGCCACCTGGGCACACAATGGCTCAAGCACAGGCACTGCTGACCAGCACCCCCAGGTCCTTTTCTGCTGGGACACTTTCCAGCCACTCTGCCCACAGCCTGGAGTTCTGCAGGAAGCTGTTTGTGGCCAAAGTGCAGACCCAGCACCTGGCCTTGTTGAACCTCAGACCTTTGGCCTTGGTCCATCCATGCAGCCTGTGCAGATCCCTCTGCAGAGCCTCCCTGCCCCTCAGCAGATCAACACTCCTGCCCAGTTTGGCATCATCTGCAGAATCTCTAACTGGTTGAATTTTCTATGTTACAAATGGTCATTTGAGTGAGATTCCCTCCTTGCACAGACTCTGCTCAAGTTCAAACTTGCTACCATGCTGCAGTTAGACCAAGAAATTCCAGTGCAAGAGCCTGGATCAGCTGATTCCCCTGAATTCTACCCACTAACACTAACAAAGTGCGTCAGTCACAGGTATTGGCATCACAGCAACATTAGAATTAGCAGGTGGCACTTCTGGCGATGAGACACGATTTGAATAGTTTATCATGGCATTTCAGAGCATGCAGTTTTAACACCCATGGGCTGTGAGGCCCTAAGGACTCACAAAATGAAAGGAATAAAAATCAGTGGGTTGGCATTCATCACATGGTGTCCACAAAAGAAGATTTCAGGGATCTGGGGAATTGAAAGCATTGAAAAACATTGTGCTGCACATGCAGGCCAGACCCTGAACAGGCTTAGAGTCAGCAGTGCGGCAACGAGGTGGCTTGGCTGTCTCCAGGCTCTGCTTGCAAGGTGCTGGGAGCAGTGGGAATCAAAAGCAGAGCTCCCATAACTGAGGGGAAGGTGGTGGTAACTGCACAGCACTCGATAGGAGCAGTCCCTCTGCGTGCTCCCGGCACACACAGACAACGCAAACGCCAGGGGACAGATACTTACCCTGCTCTAGCTTACTGATGGTGATGGATTAATGACCTGACAACAGGGAAGGGAGGAGTATAAAAGCCCACTGAAACCAACTCTTCCTTGCCAGTGACCTCAGGCAGCCATCTACACCTGTACATGGTGAAAATAAAATGCTGTTTTGCTGACCTGGGAGCACTCCACTCCCAGTTGGCTGAGGTCTATGGGACTGCAAGAGATACAAGGCAGCCCCGGTTGGGAATTTTGGCTCCTGCAGCTGTACAATCCCTCTCTTCCCTTTAACAGCAACTGTTTTGTTTTACTGGTAAGAAACTCGGTGGTGTTAAATGAATTATGACAATATTTCAAGGCAGGACAGGCTCCAGCCCACTACAAGAGCTTCATCAATATTTTCTTTAGGAACTAATGACTGAACGCAGCACTTCTCATAGATTCAAAGGGGACATGGCATTTCAGGGTGGAAATCATTTGAGACAGATCAAAGACAGACTCTCACCACAGTCTACATAAGCCACAGAAGTACTGATATAGGTTAATTTTTTTTTTCACTTTCTGGCCTTTACCTTGCATTACACCTTGCATTACACCCCAGTTGTTTGCAACAGCTGGGAAGAGAGAGCCCTGTCACTCCCACACCTAAACAACTGCAGGGTAAGAGGATGTTAGGCTTTCCTAAGAGTTTAGGATAATTCAGGTTGGTCTCTATCCAACCTCCAGATCAAAGCAGGGGCAGCTCCCAGGTTGCTCAGAGCTGTACCCACTCAGTCCCTGTAAACATCACAGGACAAGCTCTGCCCAGCCTGCCACACTGCCTGACTGCCCTCACGGTGACAAGGCTGTGACAAAAGTACAGTCCCCAGGCCCACACCAGGACCATGAGAAGGACAAATGCCCAATTCCTTGACTGGGGTATTGCCACCCACCCCTGGGGTGGTCCCCACCATTTCACCTCTGCCTGCCCAAAAGGAGGTTCCCACCTCAGGGAAGAGAGGCAAAGAGATCAAAGCCAGTTG
Organism: Certhia americana; assembly: GCA_018697195.1. Classification (NCBI taxonomy): domain Eukaryota; kingdom Metazoa; phylum Chordata; class Aves; order Passeriformes; family Certhiidae; genus Certhia; species Certhia americana. The sequence continues at coordinate 61,205,962 of CM031860.1, read as the reverse complement.
TCAAAGGCATGGTAGATGCTCAGAAGCTTCCCCAGCAGATCTGTATTCCACCACCAAGCCAGGTTCTCCCTCTCCCTCCAGCCCTCTCAACATCCAGCTCAGTATGAACCAATTCCTGCAAAGGCTGTACAGCAAACAAGAGGTTAAGCCAATTTCTTGTCTGCAATTTCCTATCAAATCCAGCTGATGCATTTGAAGTTCCTGCTGAAAACACAAGAGCTTGCTATTATTTTTTACAGCTGTCAGGGCTGATACAGACTCAAAGGAGACAAAGTGACTCCAGTGAGCTTTGCACTACGAGTCTGGTTCACCACTAAGCAGCATTTTCCTGCAAGTGGGATCCAGAGGAAGCCACACAACCAACCCTGACACAAGCAGCCTTACCACATTGGCTCCAAATACACCTCCCAGCCCTGAGCTCAGGTCAGGGTAATACAGCACCACCACCTTCTCTGTGAGGTCTTTCTGTAGGCTGCACCACAACTGCTTTCACTGGTGCTCTTGGTTCATCCACACCACTGTGAACCAGAGAGAGGCAATGTGGCCTCCCAGAGCCCAGGGGGAGATCCCCTGCAGGAGTGTTTGGACTGGCAGGAAGCAAAGGAGGAGACTCACCTGAAAGGATGTGGGGATACAGACAATTGTCAGGTTCTCCTCCTTAACTCGCTCAGCTGCAGGAAAAAAACAGAAGCCTTGGTTTGTTCATTGCACATGGCAAAAACAGCAACTTTCACTTTAAGAAACCTCAGTTCAGTGCAGCCCCTCTGATTCACTGCAATTATTTGCTTGGCTTGCAAATAACTCAGTCACGCTCAAAACGCAAACAGGTGCCCCCCTCCACAGGCTGAGGCTCAGTTTCAACAGTCAGAAATGTTTAAACACCCACTCTGGCCCAGCCCAAGCCACCAAGAGCCATTAACCTTTATGTCTCCAGCAGCAGAGGAGTCCCATCAGCAAATCCTCACCTGGGAAATCAGCCCCATCCCCTCTCTCACTCCATTAGACAGGTTTTTGCTGATCTCCATGTAAACACAGAGCTCCAGCAGCTGTTTGAAAGGTTTGCTGGCTTGTTGCCCTGGGGACATCACATTAATTTATTAGAGAACATTTAAATATATGGCAAGGAAAGGACTAATAAAGTACAGTATTCCATTAAATGGAAGGAAATATTTCCTCCCGCAGGCTAACCTCAAATGACTAAAATCTATTACTAAGATATCATTATGGACAAAATGTTATTTTAGTAATTATAATACTCAGGCACAAGCCAACAGCCCAAGAGTCAGCAAGAGCTCGTGCACCAGAGCAAGCACACGAGCTACAGGCTCCAAGGTAAAGCTGATGCTGGAAGGACTGAACATGCAATACAAGACTGGATGTTGTTACAAGCCACCTCCCAGTTCTAAAGCAGTCAGGAGACATGAAAAGCCAGAATTTGCAGCCTGGAACAGCCACTCCTCTTCAAATATAATAGCCATTTATTTAGAGACTGATTCTGTGCTCAAGGAGGGAGTGGCTGCAGTACTGAGCCAAGCCCAGAAGGCTGAAACAGCAGCTCCCAGACAATGAAGTGCATCACACACACAGAGTGGGGAAATGGGTGACAAGGGGCAGCCCCAGCCCTGCTGTCCCTGCACAGTGAAGGGCTGGGCTGTGCTCAGAACTCAGCCTGCTCTGGGCTGCAGGACAGCTCTGCCCAAGAGAGCTGGAGGTCACCAGGGGACTCCCCAGACAGGCAGAGCCACCCAGGTGGGACACACTGAACTGTGCTGCCCAGGGAAGTGGTGGTACCCTCATACCTGGAAGTGTGGATGTAACACTTGGGGTGGTTTGGTGGTGAACACAATGGTGGTGTGCTGAATTTGAGGATCTTGAAGGTGTTTTCCAACCTTAATGATTCTGTGGTTCCCCCTCTGTATCCAAGCAAGACCCCCAAGAACAACAGGGCTGAACTCCCAACCCACCATGCCCCCCACAGCTGCTCAGCTCTGCATCCAAGGACAGCCAAAGTTCAGCAGATCTAGGGCTGAGAGTGCCCTGCAAAGGAACTTTAAACCTCTGAGCCCTCTGTAATGAGCCGTGACAATAATTACCCTCACACCCACTCTGCAAAAATGCATTTGCCTCACTTGAATATTTTGCTGAAATTTTCTGAATCACTCCCTGAGCAAACCCCTGCACCTGGAGCAAGCAGGTAAACCTGGCTGCAGGGTACATAAATAAAATGCAGCAGGATTTCACATTCCTCATTTTCATTACACCTCAGCAGGGCCCTCAATGCGAATCATGTGGATGTGGGGAGCAAAATGAGCCACAGGCAAACAGGTTAAAGGAAGCAGAGCAGCTGCATGGCCTCGAGCCACACAGCAAGTCAGCACTGGGCAGATCTGGGCAAAGCTGGAACCAGACCAAGGAGTTCAGCTCCAGTTTGTGGTGGGTGCCAGTGGAGAGCTTTTCCTGGCTGTGTGGGGAGAACAGGTGGCAAATCATTACCTCCTCAGGATCTCAGGCAATAAATTTGGAGCCCAACACCCAGTTTTAACCTTCAGCTTCAAGCAGGACACAACAACTGATGAATAGACTCAAGGCATCAGCTCTAAGTCAGCACATAGGTGATTTAGGGTGTTTTTCAACTAGTTGGGGCAGATGGAAAAAGGGACTTTTTGTGGTGGGAGGGAAAGGAAGGGGAGCATCCTACCTAATCGTTGCACCGCGTGTACAATCGTAGATCCACTTCCGATCCCAAGAACTTGATTGTTCTGCAAGTCAAAGAGAGACAAAAGAATGCTGTTACTGGAGGCTCCAGATTGTCCACTTTCCCCAGTAAAACTGGCATTGTAAACACATGCAAGAGGACCTTGTCCAGGGATGCACGTGGACAAAGTATCTCAACACTCCGCAGGCAAGGGAGGGAACACACTGTGCCAGAGAGGGCACGGCCATGGTCTGTGGCCAAGGGATTTTAATCAACTCTCCCTCTCATTAAAGGACATGTGCTTGCTAATTACCAGCACAGTCCGATTTCAGGGTGTTCAATGCACACTCACTGGTGGTTGCTGGCATTCCATGAAAGCTCTCCTGCCGGAAAGCTGTGAATTTCAGACAATACCACAGAGGAAGAAGGGGAAACAACCTCAAGATAAAACCTCCCAAGGAAGCCACACAGTAAAAGGCTGGGTTTGCTGCCAACCATATCGTTAGTAAACAGCACAGATGCACCAGCAGCCAAAGCAGAGAGCACAGCAGCTGTTCCTGTGAATAATAAAAAAATGTTTTCCAAAACAGTAAAGCTGCCTATAGGAGAGTCCAGCAAAACTTGGAAGGTGGGTGAGCCTGGCAGCATATGCCTAAGAGGATGAAATTTTAACAACAGCTCCATCCTGTCTTTTCTCTGTGTATTGCCTGATTTAAGAAGGATCACTGCCCTGTCATCCATAACACAGATACACTCCTAAAAGGTGCTGCAGGCTGAGGATGGATGGGTGCATTTCTGTTACTTCTGCAAGACATGTTCTCTGTTTATTATCAACTCAGTTTCCTACTCCCTGTAAGTGACCTGCAGCCTTCTGCACTTCCCATTTTCACTGTACTTCATTTTCTTTGGATGGGATCCAAAGCTTAAATTGACTTAAAGAGGCCCAGTATCACCACAGACTTCAGATGAGGAAGCTATGAAGACAACCAGAGATGCAGGCACAGAGCTGTTGTACATTATCTCTTGGATATTAGACAGATCTGGAGCTCCTTCCTCATGTGCAGCAAATCCAGAGTTCAGCAGCTGTGGAAAAAGCCACACCTGCAGCACTTCAACCAGCTAAAATCTTGCTGTCACGCAAATTTACCTGGAAAGGTGGAGTTCAAGACAGGTCACACTCCCCTAGGATTAGTCATTTCTCTTGCTTCTGCAAGTTAAAAGCTTAAAGAAAACAGAAGTTCTCCAAAACCAGAGGCTCAGCTTACATCCCAGCCCTCCCTAACCAGCGTGACTCTGCAAAAGCTGGGCAGATCAACAGGTCACTGCTGCACACCTGTGATGTGTCCAGCAGAAACCCAGCAGCTCCTGAGGTTCTCAGTGGCACCCACCCAGCAGGCAGAGCTAAGCAAGGCCAGCCAAGGAAGGGGCAAGCAAAGCTGTGCAGAGGCTGGCAGGACATGGGCAGTACCAGTGTTCCCAAAAGACTTGTTTTGACCCAGGGAAAGGCAGTTTCTTCTCTTTGCTCTCATTTCTGTAGGGTGGAACAGCTTCTTGGAGCATCTAGGTACCCTAAAGGGATGGGGAAAGCCTCAGCATCAACAACTCCACTGTAATGAAGCAGGAAGAGCCCACAAGGGTCCCAGCCCATCCATTTATCAGTGATTAGAGGTGAAGCAGCACTTCAAATCAGTCTAAATTGCTGCTGTCACAGCCCCTGCCTTACTGTGACTCCCACCTCTCCCTCCTCAGGTCCAATCCCAGCCAGACCAGGGGCAAAACCGACCACAAAACATCCACTTCTAAAAACAGAGGCAGGGCAAACATTGGTGAGAATAAGAGCACTGAGGAGCAACATCTCATGCAAAAAAAAAAAAAATCTACACTTCAAGTTGTTTACCAAAAGCCAACTAAACAAAACCAAAGCACTAAGCCACAGCACAGCTGAGGACCCACATATGGGTGAAGTGGGAAGTGAGGACAGCATTTCCTCAGCCAGCCCAAGGGCCTAAAGACACTGCCCAGCATTACAGAAGCCAACAGGGCAACACACATGGAGCAGTATCAGCAGCACACAGGCACTGGACAGTCCAGACTAAGTTTCCAAGGTTAGAGAACAAAGAGCTCTAGCTGAAAGCAGGAGGTAAGCAGAGAGCAAAGCCCAAAGTTTGCTCTGGGGCAGCAGGACATAGGGCAGTTCCTGTATTTTCATTTCTAACCATGGCGCTGGCAGGGCCTGCCTTCAGAGGTGTTGTATAAATGCAAAGCCAGCTCTCCCCAAGCAGCTTACAGCTCTAAAGCCCCAAGCCCTGTGCCAGCCCTGCTCCCCTGAGCTGTCACAGCCCCACAACCCACAGCCTGAGGTTGGTCATCTCAGTGTCATTCCAGAACTCTGCTCCTGCAGCTGCCTAAGGATAAGTGCTGTGGGTTAACACACCAATCTGCTTTAATTTAAAAAAAAAATAAAAAGAAATAAAAAACAAACAGAGAAACAGGTTTTCCTCTCCTAATCCCCCCTCCCACACCCAGGTTTACACCTACCACACAAAGAGCTGCTGTCCCGGCAAGGCAGGACAGGGATGGGTGTGAAGGTGGATGCCAAGTGGGGAGCATCATCCAGTACCAGTCCCAAGCCCCCAGGGCCACAGATTTATGGCACAGTTAAGCAAGAAAGATTTGTCCAGCAGAACCAGACCCTGGTGTCACCCACACATCCCTACTGTGCAAGGGAAGCCTTAGCTTTGCTTTCAGAGATAAGGTTCTCCCTCCTGAGAGCCCTAACAAGCAAACACAAACGTATCCATTACAAACAGCAGCTGCCCCGGACAGTGCAAACTGACAGCTGAGACCATCCAGCTCCTGGGCAGGGACTCTGAGCTTCTGCTCCACCATTTCTTGAAGCCAGCTTGCACAAGCATTGGAGTATTACCCCAGACACTGCCTAATTTACTTAACCTGCATCACAATATGGACATTGAACTTTAACCAGCTGGGACACAGCCGGAAACATTATCCTAAGTTTGCCTGGCCATAAAACAGCACAAAGCCCAGCTATTTCACTATAAAAGTCCAAACGTGCTGGTTTTACCCCAAATCAAAGGAGTCCCCATTTATGATAACTCACAGCAACAGTGGTGTCTCGGCTCCACACCTTGTGAAACAAGTCCTTAAGTCCTTCCTCCCACAACCCCTCAATACACAATTCTGGGCTTGCCTTGGCTAAGAGAGGGGATTTTTATGCCAAAAAAAAAAAAAAAAGACCCAGAGCCCCCAGGTTCCCCATCTCAAGAGACTGATCACTTTTGATCGTGTTGGCCTGGCAGGGGCTGGGTCTCACACAGCATGTGGCTGTGCTCTCTCAGGCAGGTACAGACTGCTCAAAGGAAGGGGGCTGCAGAACAAGCCAAATTGTCACAGGACATAAGAGAAGCCATCAGCAACTGAATCTCAAAACACTTAACCCAGCAAGGAGGGAGCAGGAAGTAAAAGGGATTTTTTTTCTCCCCTAACTGCTAATATCTACTTTCTCAGCAGCAACTCCCGATTTCACCACTGCTATTGCGAAAGGGCTGGCACAGCAAACACTGTGATAAACCCTTGTGTGAGTGTAACCGTTGATCTTCCAAATGAGCCTGTGCCAAACTTCGGGCAGCTCCAGCCCTATCTGACATTCAAGGGGCTGATTCAAGCCCCTGGCTGCATTTCCCTCCCTGCAGAAGACAAGACAGAACTCTCTGGTCAGGGACTATTACTCCTTGCTTGGGTGCTCAGAAATGGGGTGCAGCAGCAACAGCACATCCTGGACTTGGAGAAAGGACGAGGACATGGCATTAGCCTGAATTCCCACCACAGCTCAGCTCGCAGGAGGATGCACAGTGAAAGTTTGGAGGTACAAGACATTACCCCAAATTCGGCTTACACAGTCCTGAGCTGGATCAGGCATGAAGCTGATGCCAGGGAGGCACATGCTGGGGAAGGAAAAGCAGTTTTCTCCCTTCACCTCAGCTAAAGGGAATGAAGTCCAATGTGAAGGAAAGAGAGAGGATCAGCAGGACCCTCTTTGTCCCCAGGTCCGTTCGTGCTCTGAGAGGAGGGAGGTATTCTCAGTGCCCCCCACTGCATCCATGAACCTCAGGGCTGCTCTAAGCATTGCAGGAGTGCTACCTGAAGCTCATTCATGCCCTGGGAAGTTCAGTACATTCCATGACCATTCCATACGCTGGGGAGTCCCATCACTCCACAGCCTGTCCCTGCACCTGGAGCTGCTTCACACAGCCCTGGGTCTGTCCGTGCACGGGAAGGCTCTGTGCACCCCTATGTTCTGTGGCTGCTCTGTGTTTTATGGGGTCCCAGAACCCCAGAGTTGCTCTGTGCACCCCAGGGTCCATCCACGGCCCCTCTGTGCATTGCGGGGTCCCAACAGCCCAAAGCCTCTCCCTGCACACAGAGCTGCTTCAAGAACCATGGTCCATCCATTCTCTGGAAGAGTCTGTGGCTGCTCTGTGCTTTGGGGTGTCCCTGCACCCCAGAATCGCTCCATGCATCCCAGGGTCCGTCCGTGCACCGGGGGACTCCGCACACCCTGTGGCCGCTTCATACTTTGGGGAGTCCCGGCAGCCCAGAGCCACTCTGTGTACTGGGGGATCCCAGCATCCCGGAGCCTGTCCATGCACTGGGAAGCTCCGTGCACTTCACTGCCACTCCATATTCTGGGGGGTCCCGGCACCCCAGAGCCTGTCCCTCCAATCCAGAGCCGCTCCATGCACTGGAAAAATCCGTGCAGCCCATGGACACTCTGTGCTTTGTGGAGTCCCGACGGAGTCGCTCCGTGCACCGGGGGACTCCATGCAACTCAGGGACACTTCGTGCACTCAGAGTCCCAGCACCCCAGAGCCCGTCCCTGCGCCCGGAGCCGCTCCACACAGCCCGGGACACGTCCGTGCCTCTGCAGACTCCGTGCACCATGTGCCCGCTCCGAGCATTAGGGGGGTCTCCGCACCCCAGCGCTGCTCCTTGCACCCTGAGCTCCGTCCGTGCACTGGGTGCCTCCACGCACCCCGTGGCCCCTCGTGCACTGGGGTCCCGGCACCCCGGAGCTTGTCCCTGCACTCCGGGATCTCTGTACTGGGGGCTCCGAGCACTCCAGAGCCGCTCCATGCGCTGGGAAGCTCCGTG